>JANTBZ010040255.1:1035-12980 GCA_024741255.1 Exechia fusca
ATATAAATCAACTGCTTAACTACATATTTGTGGTGTATGCGCGTAGGGCATCCAATATTAATTCACAATACTAAACATAGCGCCCACCTTGAAATATTATTTCGAAACAAACCAGAACAATTTATGTGTAGAAGTGAATGTGTGAGTGGCAAATTTGAATGAATGTTATGATGTGTGTAATAGAAATGAATGAACTTATAACTGAATTATGAACTCTCTAAATCTATCGGTAGTGCGCATATTTGCGTAATCGCTCTAGTCGTACGCCCTGTTGCATATTTTAATTCAACGACACGAACACGACCGTCCTCTCCTGGCCGCGTTCCGGTCACGCGAGCCAACCTCCATTTCGCCGGTGGTAACAGGTCGTCCTTCAGTAGCACCAGTTGCCCAATCTGCACATTAGCTGTAGACTTCGTCCACTTGTGCCGCTGCTGCAATGTCGACAGGTACTCCCGCTGCCACCTGCGCCAAAAGTGTTGTGTCATCTGGCTGACGAGTTGCCAGCGCGCCAGACGATTGGATGGTTCAGCGATGACATCTTTCTCCGGAACAACGATGGGCGTGCCACCAACTAAGAAGTGCCCAGGAGTGAGTGCGTTGTAGTCGTCAGCGTCATCGGATACCGCACTCAGCGGCCGCGAATTCAGCACCGCCTCTATCTCTGCCAACGTCGTCGTGAACTCCTCGAACGTCAGCATCTGTTGCCCAACGATGCGTCGGAGGTGATGTTTCACCGACTTCACGCCTGCCTCCCATAGGCCTCCGAAGTGTGGTGATCGTGGCGGAATCGTTTGCCAATTTGTTCCATCATTGGCGAGCATGCGAGTGATCTCTTCCTGGTGCGCACGCGACTGCATCATTTCGCCGAGCAATCGTTTGGCACTAACGAAATTGGTCGCGTTATCACTCAGCAGTTGCGTACATTTGCCTCTCCGTGCGACGAATCGGCGGAAGGCTGCGATGAACGCCACGGCTGACAAATCAGACACGAACTCTAGGTGCACTGCTTTAGTCGCAAGACAAACAAACAGTGCAACATACCCCTTTTCCGTACGAAAGCCTCGGCCGGCGCGAGACTTATACATGATCGGTCCGGCGTAATCGACCCCACTTCTAGAAAACGCCCGGCTGGCCGTTACCCGCATCTCCGGCAAATCTCCCATCTGTTGCACGCCGCATCGTGGCCGCTGTCGGAAGCATACCATACAACCATGCACATGTTTGCGCAATCTTCCTCTCACGCCGACGATCCAATACCGCTGTCGAATGAAATTCATCATCAACTGTGCGCCGCCATGCAGTAATTGTTTGTGCGCATCAGTTATGATCAGCGTTGTCAAGTGGTGGTTGCTCGGAAGGATCGCTGGATGCGCCACTTCGGTGGATACTGCGGCATGGCGTATGCGTCCACCGACGCGTAGAACGCCATCATCATCAATATACGGGTTCAGGCTCAGCAACTTGCTTGTTCGTGGCAAATCGACACCACGACGAATACACCACATCTCGTCTGCATATACCGAAATCTGCACACGTCGCACGCACACAGATAGTGCTTCGCGCAGTTCGGAAGCCGTCAAGTATCCGACCATTCGATCCGATTTCGCAACACGGCAGCTGCGCACAAAGCGCAACACCAATGCAGTGACGCGATTGAGTGTTGTGAGTGATGAGTATTTCGCCAACCACTCATCATCTCCGACGGTGTTCACCACCAGCACTGCGGGGTCTGCCACCCGCTCGTCGATCCGTGTCTCAGTCTCTCGCTTATTTCTCGGCCACGCTGACTCGTCTGCTTGCAGCCAGCTAGGCCCGTGCATCCACAATGGATGCGCACTCAATTCGTCCGGAGATACTCCGCGCGACAAACAGTCCGCTGGATTGTCGGTAGTCGGTACATATCGCCACTGCTCTGGCGCTGCAACCGATTGAATTGTTGCGACACGATTCGCCACGAACGTCTTCCACGACCGCGGCTCTTTGCGTATCCAGCACAATGTGACTTGCGAATCAGACCACAACGTCACATCATTCATGTCGAGCCCGAATGTCTGCCTCACGCGCCGCAATAGCTTTGCAACAAGCACCGCCGCGCATAGTTCCAATCTAGGAATGGTGAGCTGCTGTAGCGGGGCAACCTTCGTTTTCGACGTCAAAAGGGATACGACCACAGTCCCGTCCCGCGATGTGCACCGACAGTAGATCACGCCACCATAAGCCGCCTCGGACGCATCCGCAAACCCATGCAGTTCCACCCTCGCATCATTTCGTGCGCCAATCCACCGAGGAAACCGCATTTGCTCCAACGCCATCAGCGACGAGTGAAAATGCGCCCATCGGCTACGCACCGGATCTGGCACTTCATCATCCCACGCTAGTCCCAACGCCCACAGCTGCTGGATCATGATTTTGGCAACAATGGTCGAGGGTGCCAGTAGTCCAAGAGGATCGTACAGGCGAGCCACAACCGATAGCATTGTACGCTTGGTGATGATGTTGTCACATACTGGCGGTGTTACTGCGAACGAAAAACAATCTGCTGCCGGATGCCACTGCAGTCCAAGCGTTTTCACCGACACATTATCGTCAAACGCAACAACAGATTCGCGCAACGATACCGGGATACCCTGCAGCATCTCGAGACTGTTTGATGACCATTTCCGCAACTCGAACCCGCCACACGCCAACAAACCACTCAGCTCCGCCTGCATATTCCTCGCCTCGTCGATACTGTCGCAACCGGAAATCAAGTCATCGACGTAGAAATCTGACAACACGACACGAGATGCACACGGATGCGTAGGGGCTTCATCACGCGCCAACTCCTGCAACGCTCGCACCGCCATGAACGGTGATGCCGCCATTCCGTAAGTGACCGTTGTTAGTTGATACTCGATCATGGCTTCCGTTGGGTCGTTGCGCCATAGAATGCGCTGGTAGTCGACGTCGTTCTCGTGCACTCTGACCTGGCGATACATTTTTGCAATATCTGCCGTGAACGCAATTGCATGCCGTCGAAAGCGCATCACGATCGCATACAAATCGTCTTGCAGCCTGGGCCCCACATGCTGCAGCTCGTTCAGCGAAAACCCGCTGCTCGTTTTGCACGAGCCGTCGAAAACTACTCGCAAGCGTGTCGTACTGCTCGACTCTTTGACAACAAAATGATGAGGCAAATAGTACGAAGCACCAGCAGGCGGCCCATGCGCCACCCTCATGTGACCGAGCTCAACATACTCGTCCATGAATGCTTTGTACTGCGCTCGCAACTCTGGCTGGCCAGCCAGTCGTCGCTCGATGTGTTGCAGGCGCCGCGACGCTGCAGCACGCGAATTGCCCAAGTGCGTATCCGGTGCTGCCGCGAATGGCAGGCGAACAACATATCGCCCTGCACTGTCACGCGTGTGGGTTGATTTAAAATGCGCCTCACACAACCTTTCGTCGTCCGTCTGCAACTCGACCTCGCTGCCCACTTCCTCCATCTCCCAGAACCGACGCAAGTCGCATTCAACGTCCACATGCATGCTCATCATTGCCGACATGCATTGCAACGAATCGACCGTTGACGTACTCGACTCTGGAGTTGTCGAAATACGCCCTGACAAAATCCACCCAAGTGCGGTATTTTGTGCGGTCGGTCGCTCGTGTCCTGGCTCTCCGCTGCCCATGATCAGCCCATCGCGAAGCAGCAACCCGTAAACGTCTGCACCAATCAGCATGTCGACCTCGCCCGGCTCGTAATATGTCGGATCGGCTAATGTCAAATGAACGAAATTCGGACGATTGGAACACATTACCGTTCGGCTCGGCAACACACCAGTCAGCTTGCGCATCACGAGGGCCGTTACGTTGAATGTGGCGTCGTCCGTGCACGATTGTATCTGCATGCTCACCATCGCCGTCGCCGTCCCAGCCTCGGTTCCGCCTATGCCGCGAATTGGCACCGAAATTCGTTGCCGTCGCAAGTTGAGGCGCTGCACGCAGCTCTCGCGAATCATACTTGCATGCGATCCCGGATCGACGAGAGCGCGGATCCTCTCCGTTGAATCGTTGATTCGGATCCACGCTGTCGACAACAGCACCTGCGTCTTGGTCTCACTGCCGAAGTTTGCTTGTACAGCAACCACCGCCTCGATCTCCGCCGCCGCCGCCTCCCTGTCCGCCGCATCCGCAACCGCCTCCGCTGCCGCCATCTCCGCCGCCTCCATCTCCGCCGCCGCCTCGTCCGCAACTGCCACTGCCGACGTCAGTGCTTGCGATGTGTGCAACATGTCGTGATGTCTGAGAGAACATGTCGCACATGCTGGAGCTGTGCACTCAGATGAAACGTGTCCACTCTTGAGGCACACGAAACATAAACGACGTTGAAGAACGATGTTGCGGCGCACAGACACACTCATAGCGCGAAATCGCTTGCAGCCAGTGAGAGCATGATGCTCATTGCACACAACGCATGCTGACTTTGCACTGGCACCCGCAATTGCATGCAGCGCAGTCGTTTTTCCAGCAGCTGCCGATGTCGTTGTTCGTCGGATCGATGATGTTTCGTTGCGTGTGTTGACACTACGCATCGCGCCTATGGCCTCCAGCGACCGACATCGCTTTTCCATGAAAACCGTCAGTTGTTCAAAGGACGGAAATTCATTGTCGGCCAACGATATTTCCCACTGACGGTGCGTGTCGACATCCATACGTTGCGTCACGACGTACACGATCACAGCATCCCATTCCGCCGTCGGCAGGTCGTACGAGTTCAACGCTTGCACGCACTCAGTTGTCGTGTCCATCAGCAGACGCAACGTCGACGCGGATTCCCCTGTGACAACTGGTTGTCCGAATAAACGGTGGAACTGCGCGTTCACCAACAAGCGTTTATTGTTGTAGCGGGTCTCCAACGCCGCCCACGCCATCCGGTAGTTGTCGTCTGTTACCGTGTACGCTCGCACCAGTTGCGAGGCCTCCCCAAGCAACAGCGATTTTAGGTAATGAAGTTTCTGCGCACCACCTAAATCGCGACGATTGCCGATCGCGCCCTGGAACAGATCTTGGAACGATTTCCATCCGCTGTAGTCACCGCTGAACGGGGTGATTTGCATGGTCGGCAGCTTAATTTCCGACCTACGCGGTGCGGCTTTTGCAGCAGCAGCAGCAGCATTCGCCTGCGCCTCATCGCCCCTATCGAACTCGTCCAGGATTAGCCGCAGCCGCGTTTTCGCCTTTTCATACAGACTTTGAATGGATTCAAATTCGATTTCCTCCACCTCCATCAACTCACTCCCAACCAGCTCCATCATCGACAAATGCGCATCAAAACACGCTTCATAGTTCTTCTCGAGGCCCTCAAGCTTGACCCTCACTTCGACCTCCGGTGCATCATCAGCAATATCGTCAATTGATTGCAACGTGCGCTTGATAATGTTTTTTAGTACTCCTCGGCGTTGCGCAAGCTTCGTAGACGACATGGTGTATATGTGTGTGTGATCGAAATGCTGTTTGGTGTTTAGCACTTGGCGCTTGTTTGTATATATATCGAGTGGCGCTTGCTGTATATAGCACGTCGCGCTAACGTTTATGCAGCACGAATCTCGCTGAAATGATCGGTTGACTGCCGTGAGTATATGAGTGTACTATATGACCGTGATGTGGATTGTGTAAATTGTACCGTTTCTTCTGTCTTTTCACTGCACTTGGTGATGTATGTGAAGTGTATATTCCGTAGAGTTCTGTACGTGGCTTAAGTGATACCGTGTTATCAACTTTAGTCACACCGAATCGAACGACGAATTATCCGCGTATGTGGACTGTATACCGAACAACGTTAACCGAACCGCGTATTTGGCTCGAACAGGACCAAAATGTAAATGATCCGCCGCAAACACTAAACTCCGGGTGTAAATTAGTTTATGTGTTTATTCGTAAACGGTTTGAACAGAACTGATTGCTGCAGATCTTCGCAGTCGACGCGAGGTCCCGGGATACAATATATAATCATATAATTACATTATATATAAATCAACTGCTTAACTACATATTTGTGGTGTATGCGCGTAGGGCATCCAATATTAATTCACAATACTAAACAAATGTCTTTATTGATGTACATATTGTACTCTGCTTAGACCAGACATTTCTGAGCAATGTCCCGTTTTATACAGAAATGTAATGTATACTTGAGCCTTCGAGATGACAGGGTCAAACTGAAGATAGGCCTACCAAATTTGAATGTGATATAGTTCAAACTTCAATCTACAATTTTATAAAACTTTCAAATGAAAATACTTCATCATTTCCCTACAATTAACAAATTAGAAATGGTGATTTCATATGCATACTACTGGTACACACAACACGAAATAGTACACGCTTAGAGTCGTCGTGGGCAACAACCAACGACGACGACGTCGAAGCCGGGGTCAATTAGGAAATAATGTGTGTGTGTTAGTGTGGATTGTGTGATGCGAGATCGGGCATTGCGGCATTCACATCGGGGCACCATCGTATCAGATCTCAAACGAACGTCGAGTCGTTCGCTTCGTCGGTCATCGTCGCGTCTCGGTCAGTTCTTCAGTTGCGGTGGTCGGATCGGTCGTCTTATATTCTGCCTAGTTCTTCCTTCTCAATCGGTGTGTGTGTGTGTGTGTGTGCGCGCGGGCAGATAAGACCGGATCAATTGTGCACGCAAAACCGCATCAATTGTGCACGCAACGCGCAATTGCGTCTGCATTGCAAGCCACTTGCAACCAACGACTTTGAACGACAATGGAATATTCGACCGGGATGCAGCCGCAGCCACCACACAATTGTCCACTCGCCCGAAAAATGCGCTCCTTCCTTCTGCTGCTGGTCATCGCCCTGGCGCACAACGGCGGCGTCGTTGGCGCCTCGGATTCGACGATGTACGTTGGCGAGTCGACGAGCGTCGAGCACGACGACTATTGCGGCGACATTCGGGCGCAGAACATCATCGACATCCGCTCGATGACGGGCATCTGGTACGGCAACGAGTTGGTCCATCACGATGCGGCCGATCCGTGGGCGGGCAATCGGACGAAGGATTGCATCATTGTGAAGATAACGCAAGAGGTGGGTGGGTTGTGGGTGGTGGTATTGTTCAAATTAGCGGCGTATTGTCTTGGTGGAACAGCGCACATTATCTCTCGACATTTGAAGCGAATCTTGTCAAAAATTAAATGCAATCGGCTATAATCAATACTCCTCTTCTTATCTAAAATATAGTCGCCAATTGACTGTTGCGTTTTTGTCCACCTTGGAGAGGCTTTATATCACTTCATGTTAATCCAATAATAACTGCCGATTGGAATCCGGAGTGTATTGAAAAAATTGCCCTATCGCGTTCGAACTGCCCACAACAAGTGCTCCGAAATATCCAAACTTTATATCAGTCGATTTCGAGTTCGCGCGGCAGATAATTTTCATGAACTTATCCAAGAAATGTGAAAAAATATCTCTAGTATGGCATCAGTAATTTCCAGCAAACGTGGCTTTCGATCTTGCGAAATTATTTGAAGTACTTTTTAAGTTTTCTTCGTTAACTGCAACATTTGGGAATCTGGTTCCCATCAGAAAACAGTGATTCATAAAAACACCAAAAACGTTGTTTTTTCTATCTGTAGAAAATATTCGAAAACTACTAGTGGCGCTCTTTCATATAAAAAATGCAGTCTGTCTACTGTTACATATACACAAAAATGTGTTTGTTGTTTACTACAGGGTTTTCACTTTACGACTAACTATTTGATTATACCAAAAATCGAGTGAAACCCCATATTTTATCCAATATCTTGTTGAAAATTATGTTTGTGTTAGCCTATACAATAGAAACCATAATTACCCATTTTTCTCTGTTATAGTTAATCTTATCGGACTCTAACTGTCTGAAAATATTAGCTATGATGAACTCTTGGATACAGATGTTTAGTGAATAGTTTTTAAAACGAAATAATTTTAGTTTTCCTGGTTTGATCATCCAGAAGTCATTGATTCGATGCTTCTAAGATGCATATTTACTTTCTTAAAATTACTTAATTTTAGAAACGCGATTTATCAGCATGAAATTAGTCGGGAAAAATTCGATAAAATATGTATTGTTTGTAGGATTGCGAAATTTGTCGATAAATGGAAAGTTCGTTTAGAAAAATCAATTCGGGCCTCTGTTTAAAACCTATATCAATAAAATATATCCATAAAATGTATCTCTAGAAAATGTAGTGCGGATCAATACCTTCAAATCCTACAACACCATTCCAATTCAATATAATTCATGAGAATGTCTTGCCCAGATTTGCAATCGAGTACAGCAAATACCCATTTAGTGCTAAATACAGATGATGCACGGCTTACTTTGGAATGGCATCAAGACCATTCACTACGATTTGTTTATGAAAAGTCTAACTATATCGCAAATCGAAGATATGGCTCTCGAATAGCATCATTTGTTTTTCGAAAATTCGGCTTTTGTCGTGAAGTGACCTACCTGTACAACAAACAAATTTGAATTGGTTGCCGCCGATTCTTAAAAAAAATTACCTTTGGTTAGTTCTTGTTTTGTCTTTTATAGAGGAAATTTGTGCCTTTGAAATGCTTTGAGAATAAATGTCTTTCGATATCAGATCTGGTGCAACCAGAGCCAAAGATACTGAAAATATCTGCGTCTTCAGTTGACATCTAAATGACCTTCATTTTTGCATCTTTGGACCTCACACCCACTATTCTAGTTTGATTCACCATCTTGTGACAATACTAAGAATGCTTCGGGCACATATTTTCGCGTTTTCGTATATTTTCGTATCGTTATTGCATAATGAATATTTCGAATTTCTATTATAAGTTTGTAATTGGAACACGTGGATGGTATTCCGTTTCCATATTGTAATTTGGAAGTGAATGAATGTTGAGTGCGACTACCCAGAGACTCGCTACGGCGATCTTTGTTTTGTAGCGCCTGCTCCTCACTCACAAACCCCTCGCCTCAATACTCTCTCTCCGCAGTCCACCACCGTGCGCCCGGTCTTCAGGCCCATCGACCAAACGACCGGCGCCACCAGCACGCCCTCCGTCTACAAGAAACAACTCGGCTACCATCCCGTCCAGCCCATTGTCCCCCACGCCAACCAACAGTACCAGCACCACTCCGCCGACGACGGTCATTCCGCCGATGACGCCGAACATCGCCGGCACAGCGTCGACTACCTGCGTCTGACCTGGGACGACAGTCGGGCCGGCCAGCCGATCGAGTACCAGCTGTACTTCAACAGCACGACGCGCGGCACCTGGCACACGACCGGCGCGGCCGCCATGGCGCCGGAAACGGGGGCGGGCGCGGACGGCTTCTATCGGTCGCCACCGGCGGGCGGTTGGCCGCTGCGGCCGGCCACCACATTCCTGGTGCTGAAGGCGGGCGGCGATCATGTGGTGCTGACGATGTGCGCGTCGCAGCCGAAGCGCACGCTGAAGACGATCACGCTGTCGCGGCCGAATGCCGCTCTGAACGTGGAGGTAAAATTGGGTTTTCACTAGGGTCGCTCAAACGTGAACGCAATGCGATATTTGTTCAATTTTGCATAAATTGTATGTAAAATACGGCAGGGTATTAATGCATAGGGTAATTTATGCATAGTAAGCGCAAAGAGCTCCCGCGGTCGTAATTTGCAGCCGATTTCAAAACCGAAAAATGCAATTGAAAGACAATTCACCAGGCTATGTTTCTACTAAACATTGTTATTATGTGGATACTCTATTTATGGAGCTATTTTTCGACGCTTAAAAAAGTGTGGGGTATTTTTTGCACCGCTGTCTATTTTAGCTAAAACAGTATGTCGGATAAACATATAAGCCTAATTTATGCTTCTTCAATCGAATTAAATCGAAATAATAACAAGGTCTCTATAATCTCCGCGTGTGCTTCAGTTTGATATGACAATTCTACATACTAAATATCATACTAACAATACAGATGGGTGTCTAAGTAAGGCCTTATTGTTCACATTTTCTTCTCGGCTGTTCAACAACATATTCGAATGATTTTTTATTTACAAAGTTATATGGGAAAATATGACGAAACCCTGCAAAAATTGCCCCACATGTACCTGTTGAGGAATTACCTCCATTGCTCGATGGATTCTCATACTATCGTTAAAACACAACAATATTCAAATGCACCGATACATTTCGCGTTGAAGTCAATCATTCGATATATTTTATCATTTTTCGTAGGATATTCCCATCGCATTGATTCGAGATATAGGGTTATAACTTTTGTATAAGATGATATATTCATAGAAAGATTTTGATATAACAAATTTAGTTGAATATCATCGTTTTTTAAGGAAATAAGGGAGGGTGCAAAAATTACCCCGTTGCACTCTACGCAGTTTGTCTTCAAAATTCTAAATTAAAATGAGTATATGAGTATTTTTCTGTGAAGATGCCACACGAAATTGGTCAAGGTCAAGTCACATCTGCGTAATCAAGAAGATCATTTTGCTGAATCACGATATCTACTACTTGGGCTGAGAAGTCTCGGGACAAACTATGAAGAAACAACACATAATTATGAGGGCCAAAAACGCATAAAACTATAGATGGGACCATAGACCAATTCATTGATTAGGGATATTTATGATGGTTTTTGCGTTTTTCGGCAGCCTTTCCGCAAAGAGATCTCGCATGCCCAAAAACGGAAGCACGATATGTATAAACATTTTTTAAATAACTTCAGGTTATCAGCAATCTCCATGCTTTTCGAATTCCGATATTTTCTTATTGATTGGACTTATTGATGTTTTCGCCAGAAACTGCCAATTTTAGGCGACCAAATTTCTGAATTGTATTTCAGATAGAGCAGAACACAGATAACAATTCATCAAGACATACCTTGGCTCCAGATTAGAGGCACTTAAACCTATCAGAAATCAGTGCTTTAATAGGATTTATGATATGCAGGGTGACCCAATTGAACAACATGAAACTTTGAACAGCTGTAACTTTCAATCCTGTTGTCAGATGAAGCTCAAATTTGGCATTTGGACATCTCGTCGTTTTTGTAACATGACTTTAAAATTGCACAAGCCTCACATAATGACATGAGATTTCTATACATGAACCTCAACGTTTATTTTTCTATATTCAAGATGAACATAGTCAGTCACATGTGTCATTTTCAACAATTTGTAGAGACCTTATGGTTTGAATTTTATGAATTTTGTTGAACTTTATTTAAAAATAAAAATGAGGGGCTCTCAAATGCTAGTAACTAGTAATACATACAGTGTGGCTTTAAGGTGGTACAAATTGAGCGAATGTGGTAGTTTTACCAGAAAATAAGCTGCAGAGCCGAAAATATTAAGTTAAAACATGCAAAATAAATTGTAAAATGGTAATTGCTCTAAAGTCTAATCAACTGCGAACAATTTTGATCTTAATGTTATAGAGGTAGAAGTTATGCTCTTTGGATCGAATAAGTTGTTTTTCCTGCAAGTAGGTGGCTGGTAATCAAATACTAACTGCAAATAATCCAGGACTTTCTTCAACAAAATATATGCTTATAAAAAGAAAGCTTGTCTTTGTCTCACGTTCAGGCCATGCGAACATGTTATACTTGGAATTGTGGAAATAAGTCGATTCTTAGCCTCAGAAGAGGTCTTATAAGCCCTTCGGCGTGTGTGGTCCTTATTTCAAACAAGCCAGCATGCGTCATCCCGATTTTCATCCTTCTGAGGGCCATAGTTCGCTTTAGAGGTGGCCATATTGAAAAATTGAGAAGACATCATAAATTGCAGATACAGTGGCGGACAGAGAATTACGACCGTTGCTAAATTTTGGTTCACGGCCAGTACCGACACATTCTAGGACTTTTGATGATTAAGTTATGTTCATTAACTAAGTAATCAACTTTATGTATAGTTTGAGTATGGTAGAATCCA
>JANTBZ010040276.1:0-10245 GCA_024741255.1 Exechia fusca
AGTTTGAGTCCATGTCGCAATAATGTTC
This sequence comes from Exechia fusca, assembly GCA_024741255.1. Taxonomy (NCBI): domain Eukaryota; kingdom Metazoa; phylum Arthropoda; class Insecta; order Diptera; family Mycetophilidae; genus Exechia; species Exechia fusca. The sequence goes on from JANTBZ010040276.1 coordinate 29, forward strand.
GACCAATCGCTGAACTGCGAAGTAAAGAGGTCAAGCTCTGAATTCCATTAATTCTTCCCCTTTTATAATGATGAGAAAGACTTGAAATGTGATTCTCAAAGATGACCGAAATTACATCAGCAGTGTGTTTTTTGCTTGTTCCCCGTTTCGAGGGCCGTGCGTCTACAAAATAACGATTAGACAGCTCAATTGTTATTGAAAAGTGAACGCTCACTGTAATGAAACTTTTATTCTCAGAAACGTTTGTTTCTGACGAACCCGCCGATATGTTTGAATATTTTGGTGTCCGTAAAATATGTGCAAAGGAATAAGCGCAAGACCAAGCAGGACCAAAATCGAACCAAAATGGTCCTTCTTGGGTCGTTTACGGACTTGCGCTTTTTTTTCTGTGCTCATATTTCACGGACCCAATATTTGGGGCCGCTTCCAAATTAATATTAATCTTAAAACAAAGAACAAAATTCGTTACAATCCTGTGCCAAACATTTTTTTCTAGTTTCATTCAATTTAATCATTATTTATCTAATCTAAATAAATAATTTCCTCCATCCAGCTTCTGCGTCGGCGACCGCTTCTATCTGTGCGAGAACAAGATCCTCTGCGAATACGACTACGAGGAGCGCCTTGTCTTCGCCAGCATTGGCAACCATCCGATGCTCAAGCGGCACGCCAGCAGCATGTCCTCCGGCTCGCCGACCGGCAGCGGCACCTCCGCTCCATCGCCGGCCGCCAGCAACACGACGCCCGCTCAGCTTCAGCATCAGCATCATCAGCAGCACCATCATCAGTTCAACGGCAAGCTGCTGGGCGCCATGGGCTCGTCGCCCAAGCATCACATGCATCCCGGTCAGCATCACGGACATCAGCAGCATCAGCACGACGACCTGAACAACAACAACAACAGCAACAAGAGCAGCAATCAAACACCCGCACAACAAACGACAGGAGCGGCTATGTTTTAAGGGTTATATTGAACGTATTTTACCATACGTTATATTCGAAGATCATATGTGATATATAATTTAAATTCGATCGATTCGATTAAGCGCGCGGATTTGTTACCTATTTATTTAAGCCCATTGAATTGAGTTATATTGTACTAGATTACACGACGTTTAGTCCAATTGTAAATACACATGAAAAACCACAGTCACACAACTAATTGAAAAAAGCGCCAATGACACAAACACAATACGAGCAAAGCAGAACAGAAAAATACCCTCGCTCATAATGTCGTCTAATGTCTAATGGAATATGCATTTGAAAATAAATAAATATACAAGCAAATTATATTCGGTGTAATGAAAACCTCGCGCGGACTTTGACCGAATGCAAATTGCGAGAACGAGGTGCATGGAAGCAATTAAAAAACCTTGCATATTTCACGCGTGGCGGAAGAAAGAATCACGCGTTTGGGAGTGGGGGTGGAAAAAACATCGTCGCCGTCGTTCACCGGAAATGGCAATGGAATTGACGAGAGTTGTTGCGGCTGGCGAACGCGAGGCATCATAAAAAATATGAAAAACACACAAACACATGCCACACACAAATCCGGACTGTCGCAATTTCCGGCGGCTGTGCAGCGGCGGCGGCGGCGAAAGCACACACACACACACAGAAATCCGTTGGGACAAAATGCACAATAATACGGCGAGGCGGACACGGTTTATTGACACGCGAGTGCCCCGAGTATGACCAACTATGCAGTTCGTTTGTTCGCATTGGCAAGAAGGTCATAATAATGTTAAATGTATTATGATTATGATGTGATGAGTGTCTCGACTTATTATTGCGTTTTTTGTGATCTGTATAAATACATAGGTTTTCACTGTAGACGATTCTGAATGGATAACCTTCTTTTTCTGAAGAAATCGAGATATAGATTCTACGCTATTCCTCTATTGGGGTCAACAACTATTTTGAGAAAAGAATTGCACGTTCTTGTTAATGAATCCGAAGTCAAGATGCATACGAATAGTAGTAGTATAGTTCATGGTGCACAAAATCTTATCATTCAAACTTGAATTTGTTCCGTGTTCTAATTAAAATGATAAGATTTTGTGCACTGTGAATGTTCCAAACTCAAATCGCAGTAGTAGGCGAGAGTCGTGTAAATTGATCATTGTTTGAAAATGTTATAACTTTATTGTTTATGCTATTGGAGCTCGCTACGATGGTGTGCTTCTTTGACAACGTGCAGAAAATGTAAGAGTCACACAATAAATGTAATGTTACAGTTTTGAATATATTTGTTTCCAAAGAGTATGTTTCAGAATTTATTATCATTCGATTTAGTATACACACATTGCTCTAACAATAAGTCAATCCTGTGGAAAGTTACGGTGTCTGAATCAAACGCTAAACTGTGTATGGAAAATAATATAGAGTAGATGTTCCAGCAATCGGACACTTTTCGTATAACACCCGTTGAGGTGTTTTTTTCATCAGATTTTCAAAAACTAAACTCAAGTTTGCAGACCATCGTTTTTTCGTATAATCGATCAATCTTCAATCAATCTTCAAACGTTATCAGTGAAAAAAACGCATGATATACGAAGCATTATGGACAATGTAAGAAGTGCGCGAAGTGTCCGAGTGTCCGATTGAAATGGCATACGCCTTATTTCACATACTGTGAAGTTTCGATAAAAAATATGATTACAAATCAAATGATGGGCATTATATTTCCCAAGAGTTGAAGCTTGTAGTTTACATTTCATTGAAGCCATGTTATGCCGTGCCGAAAAGTAAAAAAAAAATTAACGAAAAAAGTCACCTTTACTTTTACAACTTATAAAATGTTGAAGATAAAAGTTGAGAGTTGGTCGATAATATTAACCCATTTTCCAAAGGTCATAACAATCGAACTATTACTATATTGTTTGTCGTTTTTCATATTTTGCGTGTCGTTGAGGGAGCATCAAATCTATGTAGATAATTGTTCCCAATACCACTGACTAGATGAAGAGATTTAATTTAACACATAATAAAAGAGTAGAGCAGAGTTTTGACAAAGTGTAATTAATCGAATATCAAAAAGTCGTATAAACAATTGAAATTCGAGATGAAATAACTTACTATAGAATTCATGAGGATACACATTCAATCACATTTCCTTGATATTATGTGTATATGTTCACTGGATTTTCTGTATGTTTAAAAACATTCAAATCTCTTCAATTATATTGCTGAATAGAATAATAATAACACGTTATAGCAGTTATTTCTAACAGGTTCTGAAATCGATTCGAGAATTTTCAATTGAAAGTTGTGTTAGAGTTTACAGAACCGGACTTCCCGGTTTAGGAAACCCAATTCTAAATTGCCTAGGTGTGCGGTGTACGTATGTTGTGGCCACGATTTTCTTATCAATCGCACGATTATCGCGCAGCAGCGCCATCTGTAAACCGATAGCTGAACCAGCCGGCTCAATCGCCAGAAAATTGTTGACCAATATGACGCAAATCGCTTTTGCAACGCGAGACGAATCCAGTTCCGGTTCGCGTCGTGCCCGACCGAGACGGACGTCGCCGACGAAGGTACAATACCGAGAAAAACCGTTGCCGAAGTTAACGAGTTTCGGAATTCGCTCCGCTTATACATAGGGCAGTACATAAACACGCGCGCTTGCCGCGCATGTGGATGATGTTTAAGTTGGAAGTTGGAAATGGGAATCCACACGCGCGCCGAAGAGTTTATAAATAAACATTCTGCGCGTTTCTCGCTATAAACACTCGGCGTCGCTGGCGATGAGGAAAAATAGCCCAACATGCCAGCGCGTACGAAATGAGAGCACGCAGAACTTTAAAATACTGCCTGCATATACTCCACATTTTCTCGTGTATGCAGTGATTGATGTTTATGTGCATGTGTTCTCATCCGGCGTCGCTTCAAATTCACTATATGTTCGCAGACAATAAGGGGAGGGGGGGCTCAACACACTCGACGGCGGCTCTCATTACCCGGCATGTTGGTCGCGTCGTTGTCGCGCGAGTGTGTTTGATGATCGTCGGCCATCCACTTTGAAGCCGATGACCAGGCGCGTCTCAAAGGGGTATTTCGGTGTCCGGACACCTCTGAATTAAATAAGTATCTGAAATGTGAAGGAGCAGGTCTCCAAAAATATACTACCACAACACGTGAATGTAGGAACAGTCGTGAAATAAACCAAGTTCATAATTTAAATGTTCTCTAAAACGTGAAGCATGAACAATTGCTTCTGTGCCCACGGGAGCGTTTGATACTTCAACACGAAACAACAACCGATTTACGTGCATTTACATCAGGAACAATGGGGAACTTTCATGTAGCCTGAAGAAGTACCACGCAGAATTAAAACCTGAGCAGACAGAATTAAACAACAACTGGAAAGAATACAGAATAATATCTATCCTGAAATAATATTCTCCATCCGCACCTGACTCGATCGCTCACTGTGCGCTGCTGCGAGCGTCTGGTCTGGTCTGGTCTGGCCGCATAGGGGCCTTAGCAACTAGCAACTAGCAACCAACGACCACTCGTCATCGGTCGTACCCTTTATTCACATCCCAATTCCCATTTGGGTTGTTGGTCGTCGGGAGGGTATATGTTGGGATCCCATATCACCACCACCACCCCCATCGTCGTAACCCAAGCGATTATAAACTTTGTTGAATAGTCGCTGTGTGTGAGTGTGTGCGATGATGTGCTATAATGCTCTGTGCGACCGAATCGGAGGACATTCGTGAGCGTGGCACGACGTCTCGAACGTACTACTCTAATTAGTTGACTTCAACCATGCCAAAACATCGGATTTTCCAAGTCTGCGACAATTTTTGGAGGACAAGCTATAATATAATTTGAACATTCAAATGATACAAGTTTGTTTCAGGCGCTAATTCGCTCGGTGTTTTTTTTCGAAAGACGAGGATTTGTAGACCATTGTATTCTCTTTCATTTGAGTATCTGAACATTGGGCTTGATTACGAGAACTGTCAAACAATTAAATAGATCGTTATAACGAGGTGCATGTGTGTTACCCTTATGAGTAACCATATATTTTGTATGAGGTGTGAAATCGATGAAATGTCCCTATACCAAAAATACGTGTTTCGTCCTCAGTATGAAGGACGAAACTTTTCACAGGATTGACCTAGAACAATTCGTGATAACTCATGAATGAAAGAGAATTAAATTGACTGCACTCGGTGATTTTTCCTTATAAAAACGGAAAGGCCTTGTTAAGGGCCGATAGATCGGTAGCCGAAGATGAGACTTATTTCCCGCGATGTTTTCTGTATATGATAGAATTATGATTATTCATCAAACGTGGAAAGTTCCAAATATTAAAGAATGTCCTCTTAAAATGGTCGCAAACTTGAGAAATCCGATTTATTGGCATGGTTCAAGTCAACTTATTGTGGTAGTACAACATTCTGAATAACACCAGCGCCGCAGCGAATGCATGTTCCCGTAACTGATTCACTTTGCTAGACGCATATAATGTACACGATGGCGTGGCGTGAGTTGAGCAGACAGGTACATGTAGTCTCTAGTAATAGTGTTCGCCGTCGTGTAGCGTCGTGAGATACATAATTTATTTTTTCCACAGTCGTCATTCCATGATTAATCCGCGTGAAGCGGATGATGTACACGATACGCGCGATGCGATGTGCATCGAAGCCATTCAGTCGAACAGCCCCAGCCAGCCAGCGAGAAACGGCAGTGTCATTGCTGGCTGTGTGAATACCGAGTGCGGTATATTATATTCAGCCAGCAGTTTGTATTCATCCGTCCATGTGTCGCGAGGCGTCTCCCCCTTGCTGGTCGCGTCGCGTCATTGTGTCGTCGAAAAAAGCAAACCAAACGGCTTACACTCACTCAGACTCACACACAAAGCAGCGCGAAATATTCCGTGTCGAACTGCGCTGTCTCTGCTGTGATCTGTCTTCAGCGGATAGATATACGATTGGTGTGTTAGTGTTTGAGTGTACAGTGTGTGACAAAACTGCTGTTAAATAGTTTATAATGTTGTACTAACATTAATAGATCGGACACGTAGTAATTGAAGAACATATCAAGTTGCGAGAACAAAATGATTCGTGGAAAACAAATTTTTCAGTAATAAGGCACACCACTCATGTTGAAAAATAGTTGGACAGTATGGCAAAAGAAAATCTACTAATCATCGACATGGTCCGATTGTTCGTGGTGAAAATTTTATACTGGAGATAACACGCATACAACGGATATCGCTGGCTCAAGAATGAATGAATGAACATTTTTACCGTGTCTTGTGCATTGTGAGACTTTAAAGCATTTCCCAACGACGAAAAGAAGCCCTTCATTTTAATATTACTGTGTATGCTGGAGTCACAACTCAACGCCAAATGACTTGAAAGATTTGACTATTCTAGAACAACCTATCAGCGTGAATGTTCCATGTTACCGTAAGATTGCTTAAGTTCAAGAGGGGACGGATTAAAAAAAAAATAATTTGACTATCCCACAATGACGGTATGGAACAGCATTTTTAACACATGGTGTATGTAATCGCGAAGCGCTCAGTGTTCTCTGCGGTCGTATTGGTGGCGTGTTACATGCGGTTACATGCTTGTCGGTCGCCGTTCGGTTCGGTTCGGTTCGGTGCTATGTTCCCAGCAGCTATGTGCTGCATATTTGCGGTTCGCATCTCTATAATCTTATGATAAATGGACAGCGTCGAATACAAGTACAAATGCGCTCGCTGTACTCTGTATTGTAGTACTATATTCGCGAATTGTGTTGCTTCGCGAACTGCGCCGAAGAACACGCGCGGCGGTGTTCCGCGTTTGTGTGTGCACTCAATCGTGAAGTCGAATTGGCCAAGCCAGCGAACGAACAGCGAGCGAACCAGAGAGAGCAGCAGCAGGCATTGCGGCATCATTTACAATTCCGGACACCGCGCGACTTCGAGCTTCGTCGGAGTCGCGAGCCAATTCAATGAGATAATTATATACATTATGCACACCGAAAAGTTCAACATAAAATTCCAACGCAATTCGCGTGCGCATGCAATTCATGCTGGAAAACGAGCGCTTCGCGTCTCATTTAAATTCGCCCGAATTGAAAATGGCCAAGGGCAAAAGGCACATGTAGCTTTGCGTTAGTTCAACATCATGTACTTACACAACATACAACGGAGATAGGGACAAGTTGAAATGGTTGATCCATTCTTTATTATATGAAAGTCTGTATGTATGAGAATAATCTAACATTGATTTTACAGTTTACACCAAGTTCTGTTCTGGGATGTGAATTATCGTCGCTGGTGAATCGAAGTTTTAACGCGTCTTCGATTTTGTGCATTCTATTAGCAAAAATCATTGCATAAGCATAACACATAGCATCATCCATCATATGATACAATTTTGAACATTAGACCGCAGTATGTTCTAATCAAATAACTGTTTGCCATTTGAAATTGACAAGTAATTTCCAAATGATCAAATATTTAGCAAAATTGTATGTCTCATTAGATATGCTTGAATGAAGCGAAGATACAACTATCCTTCACCTAGACCACATTCCCCTACCCGAGTATATTATGTGCTCTGTTGCTGGTGTTCTCGCGGGTTCATGCAATTCGCGCAACTCGCGAACTCCGACGACCAGGGCCACAGATTTACAAGTTTCAATACAATTGTATAAATTTGCGCAAAACCATCTGCGCAACGACGTCAGTCTGTATGTGTGTGTGTGAGCAAGAGTGTGTATTCAATCACCGTATCATAAACACACCGTAACATCTGTATGTTAGTGTGTCTGCGTATTGGTGACTAAACCCCCTCGAAAGAGAGCCACAGAGAGTCGCAGATATCCGCGCAGTCCAGAGCGCAGTTTAGCAATAGTAGTACAATAAGATGGAATTTATATAAGTAGCATGTACTATCTCGAGTCTCGAGAGTGAGGTATTATACTCTAGTATGCGCTACGATCTATATGCATATCAATTCGTTGCGCGCGAGTGAATCGACCGCGATGTGATGGGTTTGGTATTTCACGATTCTCGTGCGCAGTTCGATAAACAGCGCACGCGCGAGATTCCGGAATTGGAAAGAAAGAACCGCAGCAGCAGCAGCAGCTTCTTGCACTCGACGCGATTTCATCGTCGCGCTACGCTGTCGTCACGCCAATGTAAGCTGCTGCCACTTGGCGGCCGGATTCCGCACGCTTCGCTCTCAGCGCATTGCGGACACGACCAGACTGTGCAAATAATAATACGATCGAAGTAATAATACGACGATTGTAGATCCGTGAAATTAGATGTAAAGTAATTATATTAAAGGTATTTTATTATCCATCGCAAGCCTTTTTTCTCGGAAGAACGCCTCCAAAACTTCGTCTTCGAACTGAATCGGCAGACTGGAACGTTCCTTGTCATCGGTGTCAAAATCACCATTGTAATTGATTAAGTATGACCCCGTAAGCATCAGCACTGTTCTTAAAATTAACATTTAAGCTTCCCGCATATTGCGTTTATCCGGCACGTTGGTTTTGGAGTGCCCACATGCAACACAACGTTTATGTTTATAACACCCTCTCTTTCTTAGAAAATCCTTCAAACTTATTCTAACTTCTCATTTTTCATTCAAATAGTCGCGAAAAAAAATAATATCCAAATATTTATATTTGAATGTGTTGATAAGTCTGGACACGACACGCTGAGCAGTTCAGCCGCAGAACCGCGCACCGCACAATCATCGCAGTAGATCACCGCGCGAGAAACGCAGCGGACTCACTCGCTTCGCGGTTGAAAATCGACACGAGCGTGCTCAAAGTCCACAACACATAGTATACACACACAACTGGCGCGAGCATACGGTAAAAACCAGTGTGAACAACCCTTCGGGCGATTATATATATTTTTGGACAGTCGCAGTTCACATCCGCGCACCCGTGCACATTTCAGTTCGTTCCTGTGCACGTAAATCGCGCGTTTCCGAGAGGTTCGTGAATATATTCGTTCTAGCACACTGAAACATAATAATGTTCGGTATGTGCTCACACAGCGACGACGAATGAGCGACGGGTGTCTGTGTTAGTATGTATGAGCAGATTCTCTGTATAGTTCACCTACACCGAAAGACATTCATCGGAAAATACCATGTGTAAACATACCAGTGCCACTCACCAACACAATCGCACTACACTATACTGAATATACTACATACTGACTATTATACTGCAAATCCAACCTCGTTCACGCGGTGACATCGCCTTCGCGAACCGAACACCTAGGGCGAGCGGCCGGCCAGGGCTGACACAAAGACGAAATACCAAAATACCCGAAATTCTATGTTGATGATCCTCGCTCGGGTAAAAACCGCAACCACCCTCAAAACGCCTGTCCAAAGCTTGATGCTATAAATTCGTTCGTCCATTACGTAACATATGAAATGACGCGCTACGTGGCATCACTGCTGGGCGAGAACGGACGTGTCGATTCACCAACACACACACACACACACACACTCGCACACATGTGAGCGTCGCGACGTCTGTGTATGTGTTCGCATACCATTGCGTTTAGGTTCGTTCAATGCATATTAAATGATCAATTAACTCACAGCTCACAGACTCAAACGACGACGGGTGTATGCTCTCAGGTCATTCTCATTTGGTCGCCGCACACGCGACACACGACAACCGTTGGTCGCGTCGAAACCGCGCATCGCGTCGCACAGTCTCGTTGATTCGGCGGTCGTTGGTCGACGGACGTAGCAACAGCAGCAGCAGAGCGACCAATTTGCGCCAAGTTTTACATTGTTATACACACTAGCAGTGTAGAGGTGTGTGTTTCGTCGTGACTTGCGTACAACATCGCGCGCAGTGCACCGGATAAAGTACAGCATTTTTGATATTATTCGTCAGAAAGTCTTCCGTGCGCAGACACTGGCTCGAAGTTCAACTGAATATACAGAGTACGAATTCTTTGACTTTAGTTCGAGAATATGGGATAACTTGAACATTAACCAACCGATTTTGTTGAATTTGTAAGGTAAATTTCAAGTATAAACCATGTACATAAATCTTCCTTTTTCACGTTTTTAACGTCCAGTTATAATAGTTTGTAAAAATCCAATGATGCAGTTTTGTTGAACGAACATTATTAGAAATAGATACAATGAAAACGTCTCACCTGTGACTAAAATAACACTCTAAGACCTATCCGTTCGTATTTGGCTCCGATACTGCTC
>JANTBZ010040286.1:0-12966 GCA_024741255.1 Exechia fusca
AATAGATCAAGATGTAGCTCTTTTTTCAGATGGGAAAAAGTACGGCTGGAGCCAAAACATTTCTTATTTCGCATGGAGTAGATTCTTCCTCATCCGAAAACAAAAATCGTAATTGTTATCCAAAACTCCGTACTTGCTATTTGAGCACCGAAGAGGATGCGCGCAATCGACGCCTAAATGTGTCGGTTACTGATGAAAACATCAATATGTCCCCCAAATAGTTTCAAAAACAGAAAAGTTTGGCAGCTAAAGATTTCTGATTCCCTAAAGATATGAAAACCGTTTTTTTCAAATTCAAAATGGTGTCTTCAGGCAAAACAATGAGGCAGTATTCATCGCGAAAAATGGTGATTTTACAAGGATTAGCGCCAATTACTTTTCGAAGGTGATCTTGATATTTCATCGTTGGCTATCGGCCTTGAATACGACTATGTAGAGGACCAAATAAAGTTCTCATCGAAAAGTTTGTGTTTTCATATTTTTCCCCGCGACTTAATGCACCATGTAGTAGTACTTGATGGAGCGGATTACTGTCGATGAGATGAGTGCCATTTTTGATACGAACGACTTATCGGCCCTGCACGCAGTTTGCAGCCCCCATATAGCTGATGATCTCTATGAAGCACGATTGTTCAGCCATTGATGAGGCTAATCCCGACTGGTTCGAGTGGAATGAAACGACTGGACATGGGAATTGAATCTGTCGATAACTTATCCGATGCATCATCCGATTGACATGCAATTTTGTGGGTAAATAAACCAGCTAAAAAACTGCTGTCGTTCGGACAACCTTCATCTTGATTCTCTCAGTTGGTTGAGCGTCGAAAATAATGCCCCAGAGAATCATTAGCGAGCTGAATTGTGTATGGAGATTTCCAAGGAACCATACGTCATAATAGTACATATACGATTTGCTCGTGACATTGGAAGGATTCCCTCTGGAGACCGGTTCAATGTATTCACTAGTTATACATCCCCGATTTTCAGTTACCAATTTTCAGTTACCTGGTCCAAAGAAGAGACTTTTCCCCACCGTTTTTCTTGTGCATGCTATTGCAATGATGTTCATTGAACAAAACTGCATCATTACAATTATAGTGCGACACACAAACACACCGCGCACATAATCACATGAACGCAGAGAGCCCACACACACAAAGGACGTGAGAGCACCTGACCGATTGTAAGAAAAAAATCGCCCGCACATGTACCCGTGTACATAATGTACATACAAACATACATATGTCGTGAACACACCCTCAGATATAATGAGCGCATGGCATTGCTGGCGAGGGGGCTGGATCAGTACGGAATGATGGGAAAAAAGGATTTCGCTGAAGCATCCTCATCAGCATTTAGTCTCTCGTGGAAACGCGAGTAAGCACATGTTAGACAATATTTCATTGAGAAATGGTCAATCGAAAAATCGCAAATAGGGCCAACATTATGACGGCTTAGAAATTACATATCCCCAACATATCCTTGGGAAACAAATCACAGGCTGACTTATTAAAATCAGGAGAATGCTAGAGTCTTTTAAAATTAAATCTGATTTTCGATGATTCATGATTTCGATCAACTCCAAGCGCATCGAAAATGAAGATGACAAAAATGAAGAAGGAAAAGGACACTCCAACTAAAATGTACTGATGCTGTTTAGTTGAATGAACATTAGAGTAGTGGGACACGTTTCGTGTAACACCGACCGGTAAAAAAACTCTTCAGTTCACCTGTCAAATTGTATTTGTTCGCTACATCATTCTATCATCTATCAACTAATGGATCTCTGCAGGAAACCCGAAGTCATGTTTTATGTAACACGATATTTAACATTCATTTTTGTAGAACATATTTGTTCAGCAGCAATCAATCTGTTATTTTCAGAAAAAATCCGATCCCCTGAGTAACTTCAGTCAATACACATAAAAACAGGCAGTTCGGAAAGTCAATGTCGTTTGATAGAAGGACGCATTTTTTAGTTGAAATTATTTATGAATATTCGACATACATCTTTCAAACGACTCAAAGCAAAAATTGACAACTATAGGACTTTTGGTTCGCTCGATATTTCTTTTTGAGCAACTGTTGTTGTTGTTGCTAAGGAATAGAAAACATCGTTTTCCGTGTCTTTGTAAAACACACATTTTTTATGGGCAAATTGGGCCAGAGTCAAACCATGTCTTCAGAAAATGTTATCCGGGTTTGGCGATTTCTTATTCAAAATTCCGTTCTGGCCATTTGGACACTAAAGATGATGTGACAGTTACAGACTAAAACATCTATAAGTCCCCGAAATAAGTCCGGAAGACCGAAAAGCACGATTGCTAAAGATCGATGATAACCTACAGAAATTTGAAAAAATGTTTGATTTTTTCTGGGATATGTGCTTGGACATGCCAGAGCTCGATGTAAAATGTCGGCCGCGCGACTTCAATATCTGATCGAACACGGTTGAGCTACTTTTGTTAATAAATTAGTGACATTCAATGCTTCATGACACCATCACCACTTTCCGGAGTCCAATTGGTAGTCCTTTGAGTGCACAAGGAGGGAAAAAATCCTCTCCTACGTTCACAAAAACACAACATAAAAATCAAATGAAAGAGCTATGAATTGCGACCTCATTTACGGTATTATCCGGATATGGTTTTTATCGATTATTTCATGTTTTCAGACCTCAGAAATATTGTCACTGGGAAGAGACTTATTATTACCGATGAAGGAGATATTGCAAGAAAAAAGGCATATTTTGAGGCAAACAAGAAATCGTTCTACACGAAGGACATCGACAAGTTGGAAGATCTCAACATTCATGGTATCGTCCTTCAATAATAATATGTTCATAATTCCGAAATAATTGCATCTAAAAAATGTGTCCTACTGCCGATTTTCATCAATTTTCATCAATCAGAACGACCCCGCTAGAGACCGACAGACAAAAACGGCGGGAGCATGATATGTTCCAAAAAATGCCAGCGCCTAGCAGAACAATCGCACGTTCGGCGGCCGCGACGCGTCGGTCGCTCCACCATATTCCGCGGCACCCGAACACCCGAAAATTGTTGCTCACAGTGCTGTGTGTGTGTGCGCGCGCGACGCCGACGCCGACGCCGACGCCTCGCATTGCCGCTCATGCTTGCCATGCTTGTGCGTGAGCTTTCGTTCGTTCGCTCTCCCCGTCTCTGTCGCGCGCGGCCGCTCGCTCGCACCAGAGAGCGAGACGAAGCGTCGCCAAAGCGCCGCAGAAGCGTCGCAATAAAAGCTGGGTAACGGTAGTGCGTGAAACGTCAGGGATGCCGCGCGTCACAAGTTTCAAGTTTTATTCTTTGGAACATTTTGGCGCCAGACAAAAAAAATATAGAGCGATTACTTACTTACTTACTTACGCGTGTTGATGTAACTTTCGATTAAAGTAACGATTGCAGATAGCCGGGATTACTTCCGGTTGCAAAGTTACTGATACTATATTCTGTGAAGATTTCGTGATGAGAAAACCAAGTTACAAGGAAAGTGTAACATCAAACGGAAACATATGCATTTTAATGGCCGCGTTACGTAGTCGTTTCACTGTCTATATTGTATGGATATGCTCGACCACACAGACGAGGTGAATTGACAACAAATATTCGACGAAGATTTCCGCAAGGCTGAAGGAGTAGATGCTACTTCTTTCGGATTTATGATTATTTCAAATTGGACGAAAGATCGGAAAACGGTGATGGGAACAAAACGACAATTGAAACCAATACAGAGCTAACGCCTTCATTGACGAATGTTCTCTGTAAAATGCATACAGCTCGAGTAATTGATGAGCCAACAATGTATTATTGCACAATCATTAGATTATCGACATTCTGTTGATTTTGACAATTGTCAATTTTCGCGATTTCGCGGGAATCAGGAATCTTTAGCTACCAAACTTTTCTGTTGCCGAAACTATTTGGTGGACTTATCGACCGACCGACCGACACATTTAGGCGTCGACTGCGCGCATCGTCTGACCTATGATCCTGTGCAGCAATATCTAAAAATGAAACGGAATATCAATGTTTATTCTTTTCATGATTATTTGTTCATTCGAATTTGACGAAGATATCATACCTTCAATTTTTCGATTCTGCATAGTATGTATAACCGTCCTCGAGGCTATAATCCATTATTCATCAAAATCTTTGATGTTTTTGTCATAAAGAACTTGTCTACTTGATTTGTCTTTTAACTAGAGCTCAAAACCGCTCCTTTGGTCGGAATTATGGGCAATTTAGTGGATGTGCCTCCCCGGCGACAAATATCATCATATACCAATCAATCGCAGAAGACTTATGATGACAAGACACTTAATAAGGCCAGCGTATCTAGACATCATAAGCTTCCGAATGAATGGTTGGAGCTTTTTCTAGAGGCCCTCCTTGATATTTATAGTTCGGTTCTTACGAGCTTATGCTGAAATCAACACACATGCCAATCGTTTTCAAACCAGAAACAAACAAACAAAGATTTGTATGGCTAGACAAAAATCGACATCAGTTTTCGTGGGAGACTTTCAACCACTAGACTCTTCTTTACGTCAATGCTCATTATTTTATACCCTTTATAGCACCTTAGGCCTGAAGCTGATTTTTTGTTGCGCATTGTACTCTCATCGCAAACCCACTTTAACTTCATAACTGCGATTCGACAACCTCAGATTTTTCTTCACGAGAGCAAAAACAAATTTTCTTCCGGAACCGTTTCTATAAAGATGAAAGATGGGTTCATACGAGCCAATAATTTTCGAGACATTTTATTTATCCACTACTGACTTATTGGCAAAGAACAGTCGAATCGACAGCGAATTGACATCAAATTGTTCGATGACGAATGCAAGGGTTTCACATTTGGATACTAGTTGATATTTCTTACTTGAATTTTCAGATGTCAATAATCAATTAGGTTCTTACGATAACTTTTCTGGAAAAATAATCAATTTAATCCAAATAGTGTTCAAGCTATAGCGGTATGAAGTTATGCGTTTTGTTTTCAGCCGCACTCCTTATTTGATGAACCGCGTGTTACAATAAACGGCATAACTTTCAAACTGTTTTATGGAATGTCATGACCAATTTTTGTTCCTCTTCCAAAAGATGGCACTTCCGGGAAAGGTTATCGATTTGAGGGTGGTGGCACCAGAACACCGATTTTCCCGGGACTTACTTACTTGTTACATTCCTCCATCTGGCGATGCGGCAACACTGCACTGCACTGAGAGAGAGCGCGCGCGCATGTCGACTTGCGCTTTGCGACGCGCTGCCGCTCTCTGCGCTCGAAGCGTCGCGACGTCGAGCGCCGACGTTTTCCCCCCCATTAGTATTATTATTATTTCGGACGCCGAGCGACGCAGACGCGACGCCGAAAACGCGCAACGCGACACAACCGCCCGACAGTACAGCACCGAAACCGTTCCGTGTCGTTTCTATTGCGACGACGACACTCGACCAGAAGAGACCACCACCGACCGCGACCGCATTCAGTGAACATACAGTGAACACATACGCGCATTGCACACAAACACACACACACACATAGAGAGATTCGCTCCCTCGACGCGAGCATCACGCGATTTGCGCATTCGTGTGTGTAGACTAGACCGAGAGAATCACCCGCGAATCGCACGCAGCAAGGTATAAATAATCGAGATATTGTTGATATTCTTGAAACGAAGTGTCGAGATTTGAATACGGGCCTGTTCGATCGGAAGTTGATAACAGCTGGCGGCACCTACACAACGATTCAACCGCGTGAAAAATCCAAAACAACGTTATTATACACCCTACGCAGTTTGAAAATGATTGTTTTGCTACCTAGTATGTCAGCTATTGAGTTGCTGAGTCGCTGAAGGGCTGCGTTTGAAGAGTCCAAACTTTGTGTTCCATTTGAAGTTGACTCGTTGCCCTCCAACATATCCCAAATTCAAAAATCCATCGCTTTTGCATCTGCTGAAATTGACAGTCGTTGTGTTAGCGGAATGCGATGTAGAACGATTCTGTTCAGTCAATATTGATTCGTATGAGCTTTTTTCGACGATGCAGAGTCTTACATCGATGTAATCGGTACGAACTTGAACTTTTTTTGTTTCAATGGATTAAATACACACACTAATACTTATTCTTGGCACTTTGTATTATTTACATAGACCCCAGGCTCCAACATCACCAATGATGAGCGATTTTGTGTCCATACTATCACAGAGGCAGGCATCGTCGATATGGTGGCCTATCTCAAGCTCAGATTGTCTTTGGAACTCTAATTCAACCAATCTCGATCGTTTTGTGTTTTAATGAATGATTGGACCGTGAAAAGTGTCTGGTCCAAGAAGATTATCATTGAAAACGCACCACCGAAGATCATACAATGCAACTCTTTTACTCTCTGCAGTCTCTACTTCTACTGCTTTACCGTGAGGAGGATTTGGGATTTGGATTTCGTCCGGCCTCAATTCAGAGCCTTTATGCCATTTTCAATGCAATTTCCGTATATTTCCTTGGATATTACACGTCACTTTCAAACCATTGGGCTCCTAGTAGTAACTTATTTTCGTCCTTCTATTTAGCATATTTCAACGCTGCCAGTCTTGTTGTTACGAGATATTTGTTCATAGATAAACATTCCGACCATTCTGAGGGTCTTTGGGCCCCAAACCATATCTGATTGCGATTTTCTATTGCAGTGCAACTCCATTATTCGAATACGTTTGTAGTCGATCGTCCAATGCTGGGCCTCTATTCGACGTATGACAA
The DNA here is from genome assembly GCA_024741255.1 of Exechia fusca. Classification (NCBI taxonomy): domain Eukaryota; kingdom Metazoa; phylum Arthropoda; class Insecta; order Diptera; family Mycetophilidae; genus Exechia; species Exechia fusca. The sequence continues at coordinate 6,777 of JANTBZ010040286.1, forward strand.
AACGCTTCTGGATTCTTACTAAAAATACAATGCTCTAGGCTCTGTAAAATTTGCACATTGCTATCTTTGATCGATTGGGAAATACAGCCCATTCGAAATGTGTAACACTTATTCTGACGCAGGGAGTGTGTTGGTGAATAATGGTCGGTTTCTTGCGCTGTTAGAAGATGTGTTACTAACCAAAATAACTAGGTTAAACATGTTCTAAATGCTGTTTCTGTTCTATGCTATGTTCTATGCTATAACCAAACACCCTTTTCTTCTATACTCACGGGAAATGACTGCGCTCCTCCAAATCCGCATCGCACTCCAAACACGCGTACCCATTCTCCACCACCATCGACACCGTCTCATAGCCCTCCTTCACCACCACATTGTTCGTCACATAATTGTACTTCGGCTTCGGCTTCGTGATCTTCGTCTGCCCCGCGCACAGCGCATCATTCACCCGCCTCTGCTGGCTAATATGCGCATACTGATGCAACTTCGCGGCGCCCTGCGTCAAAAACGACAACGTGCATCGGCTGCACTTCAACCCGGCCGCCTTCACACCCACCGCCATCTTCGGCGCCTTCACACCTTCTCCCTCCTCTCCTCCAGCTCCATCCACCTGCTTCACCGGCTGCAAATGCGCCCGCAAATGCGCCAAATACGCCGCCACATTGCCCTGCAACAGCTCCCCGCCCGCCTCCGGCCGATCGCGCACCGACCAGCACTGCATGCACAGCGGACACTGCAACGCCGCCGTGCCCGCATGATCCGCATAGAAATGATCCACGGTGCAGCGCAACGACGAGCTGGCAAACGAGCAGCCGCCACAGCGATAGGGCATCTCGCCGGCGACGTGCGTGCGCTGCATGTGCGACTGCAGCATCGCCTGGCCCTGGCAGCGCAGCTCGCAAATCAGGCACGCGAATCCGGGGCCGCGTTCGCGCGTCGCCCGCGGATGCTGGGCGCGCACGTGGCGCTCGAGGCCGTCTTCGTTGGCGAACTGCTGCAGGCAGTAGCGGCAAGTGTGCTCGGAGACGGTGGCCACGACGGCGGCGGCATCGGCGGCGCCTTCTTCTGCGGCCGGCGGAGTCGCCAGCGGCAGCACGTGACGCTTCAGATGGTCCATCAGGGCGACGTTGGTGTGGCACGTCTCGTGGCACTCGGGGCACTGGGCGCGCAGCGCGGTCTGCGTGTAGTCGCCGACCAGCGGCTGCGCCAGATCGGCCGGAGTGCCGGCGGACGGATGGGCGATGCCGTAGTAGTAGGTCTCCAGGGTGCACGTTTTCTCGGCGGCGGCGAGCAGGGCGGCAGCGGCGGCCGCTTGGGCTTCGGACTTGCGACGGTCGGCGAGGGCTTGGGCCTGGGCTTCGGCTTTGCGGGCGGCGGCCGAGGAGCGCGGTTCGTCCTTGATCTTTTTCATTGGCGGCGTCGGTGGCGGTTCGGGAGCTGCGGGACGGTGGATGGGTGGATGGAATGGGGTGGGTGATTAGAATGGTTAGAACTTTTGAATTGATAGAGATGACAGTATGATGAAGATATATCTGAATGCATATCAATTAACATTTTGAGCAAAATTAGTTCCGAATTTCGTTAGTCCAGAGAAACGGATTTCCGCTAGGATATCAAAAGCTCATATCATTGGCGCAGTGGTAGAGTGCTTGCCTCGCGAGCGGAAGGTCCCGGGTTCGAGACCCGGTTTGGGTGTGGTTTTTTTTTTTCTTCCCACGATTATTCGAAGGAAGGATATTCAATGTTGTCTTGTCTTGCTGTTCTAATCACTGGGCATCTTAAAACCCGAAATCGATAATGACGCACTGCTTCTCTTCAAATACAAAGAGGGTATTGAGGTTTTAATGCTGAAAACGATTTACATTCCTTTTATTGACAGCCAAGTAAGTACATACCAGATGGGCTGGAATACTCGTATCGTTTGATAGTAGGACACAACTTTCTGATAAAAACATTTGTGAATATACAACATTGTTCCTTCGAAGGACGTTATGAAAAATTTGACATCGATAGGACTTTTGGTTCGTTCGATATTTAAATTTGATTGGAGCAACTTTTGTTATTGAGAAGAACTGAGTATTGCACTGTTTTCTAATGGAAAAATTGCGGCAAAAGCCAAAACATGAACAGAAAGAATTATCTCGGTTTCGAACCAGCCGGAAAAAATATTCGGGATTTTTAAACTTATACCGTACATGCCATTTGGACGCCCGAATGTTGGATAAACCGACGAAAACATAAACAAAAAACACAAACTAATGTCGTAAGATAGAAAAGCACGGTTCATGGATATTGCTGATACCCTAGAGATATAAAAACAAATGTTTGTACATTTTTGAGATAAGTTCTTGGTCATGCGAGAGCTCTTTGTGAAATATCTGCCGCGTGAACTCGAAATCAACAGAAATAAAATGATCTAACGCGATTAAGCTACTTTTTCTTACAAATATGTGATGGAGGATGAAACATGACACAATTACTGCACTCTGGAATCCAATCGACAGTCATCTGAGTGAACAGGGAGCTATGAAGCCTCATCAAAGTTTACAAAAACGCAGTTTCACAGGTCGCTGAAAACAATGCCCAGAATCGAAGAAATGGCTATGAATTGCAGCCCTATTTACGGTATTATACAGATTTGACCCTTAGTGAATATTTCATGTCTTCAGACATGTAAAGAATGCTCGCTGGGTAGAGCCTTAGCACCGATGAAAAAGTGATCGCAGAAAAAATACATATTTTTGAGGCGAAAAATAAACGTTCTATAGGAAGGGCATAGAGAAGTTGTGGACTCGTCATTTTCGGTGTATCGTCCTTCAATGGAACTATGTTGATTATTCAAAATCGATACGAATTTTCCAGCCCTACACTTAACGTAGGCAATCTTTGGTCCGAAAAACGAAGAAATCGTGGAAAACACACAGAAACCGAGAGCAGAAACAAATGACCAAAAACTGACAGATTTATTAGAGAGCAAAAACAACGTCTTTCAGACAATTCAAAAATTTTCGCCCAGCGGTTCTAGGACGCGCCGCTGGGAACGGTATATAGGAGAATAGCTCATAATTTGGTTGGGCTTACAGGGCTCCTTGCGTTTGCGACCGCGTTTGTTGCCGTGCACGACCGGCGACGGTGAGGTCGCCGCCGGCTTCACCTGACTGCTGGCAGCGGCCGGCGCGGAACCGGCGAAGAAGTTCGCCTTGAGCGCCTTGCTGGGCGTGTTGACCGCGAGGTGCGCCCAGTTGCGGAACGGATTCTGGGAGACCTGCGGACATGGAAAAGGGGGGGGGAAGATGGGACATTCAATTTGGGGAAACATTTTGAGGTGACTGACTGAACTCTTCAAGTTTACTTAAAAATCTATTCTTACCTTCGCCAACCGCCCCACCAACGGCTCCTTCGCCTCCAGCCGCGTCTGCTCCGAAATATGCCGCACCACATTATCAAACGCCGTATCCGGCGTCGTCCCGTACCACTCGCGCCACACCAGCTCATCCAGGAACTGCTGAATGATCTGCCTCGACAGCAGCGACAGCGTATTCTGGAACATGCGCGGCACAATCCTCCGCAAATAGTCCATCACATTCGCGTTGCTCGTCTTCGCCTTCGCATCCGTCGGCGCCGACTGCTGCACATGCCTGAAGCCCATCAGATACAGCGTACTCTTATCGACCGTCAGATCCGTCTGGATGATACTATCCTTGTGCACCCATCCGCCCAGCGGCTCCAGAATCTTCGCAAACCGCTTCTTATAGTTCTTATCGCCATCCGTCAGCGGCTCAATCGCCCTCAGCCGCACCACCTTCCCCTCCACATCCATCACGCCCAGCACCTCCACCTTCACCTGCCGCTGCTGCCCATCCTGGCTCGTCGTGCCCAACGAAATCACACCCAACTCCACCTTCTTCCCAGCCCCGCCCAGCAGCCCCATATGCTGGTGCAGCGCCACCGTGCAAACCGCCCGCAGCAGCGTAAACAGCCCCTTCACGTACATATTGTCCACCTTCACCCACTGCACCACGTTCTGCACGTTCGTCTGGCACGACCAATGGTAAATCAACTTCAGCAGCACCGACGGCGCATGCGGCGCCCCCTCGAACAGCGACCCATTGAACGCCGACACATAGCGCGTCGGACAGCACTCCGAGATCCACAGATAGCCGCCCGAGTACGCAAACTTGCTCGCATCCGAGTACATGCCCAGCTTCAGCGGCCGCCCCGAATGCACGGCACAGCTCTGCTCCGAGCGCACCAGACCCTGCTGGATCAGCCACTCGCAGAAGCGCGTCGACGTGTGCATCAGCACCGCCTTCACCTTCGCGTCCAGCTGCGGCCGATCGTTCGCCGCGTCCTTGACGCGCAGCGACGGCCTCGCCACCACCACCAGCGACGGGAACGTCTTGCCCTGCAGCTTGTTGAACAGGATCTCGCGCGAGTCCGCCGGCATGGCGCCTCCGGCGGCGCCCACTGCGGCCGAGCCGCCCGCCGGGCCGCCATCGTCGTCCTTGGTGAGGTCCACGATCTCCTTGCGATTGCGACGCACATCGCCCACGGCCAGCCCGCCGATGGAGGTGCACTCGCTGGGCCGAACGGAGCCCACCGTCGTGGGTCCAATGTGCTGGACGCCGCCGACGGTCTTGGGAGCGGGCGTCGCCGGCGAGTGTTTCTGCGCGGAGCGCTGTTCGGCGGCCTGTTTGGCCTGCTTGGCGGCGTTCGAGGGGCGACCGCGAGTGGGCGTCTGGATGATGGGACGATCCTCGTCGGAATCGGCGCCACCGCCGCCGCCGCGGCCGCCTCCGCCGCCGTTGGGTTCGTAGTTGTCGTCGTTGCGGTCATCGTTGTCGTTGTCGTCGTCGTCCGACAGTTCGGCGTAGCGCGACTGTACAGCGGCCTTGCTGTTGTTGTTGTTGCCGCCGCTGCTGCCGCCGAGTGCGCGGCGTCTGGCCGCCGCCGCCGCGCCGTATTGGCGCGTCTGCTGCTGCAGTTCCTTGCGGACGGCCGTTGGAGTTCGGCCGATGGCAGTCAGCTCAGGAGCCGGAGAGCCCTTGAGGCGGTACGCCTTGAAGACGTCGCCGAGGAACAGGGATTTGCCGGCGCCGACGATGTCGGAGAGGGCGGTGCTGACGCGCTGATGTTCGGTCTCGGCCTGGCGATAGGCGGCGAGCTGGGCCTCGCTGAGCTCATCGGGCCAGCAGTCCATGTCGAGGGTGACGAGGGTCATCGTGGAGGCGGTTGTTTGGGTGGCGCGAAACTGTGCGGCGGAGTGGTTATTATGGTGCGGATATCGCGCACTTGCTGCGCGGACGGCGATCGGCGATTGTTTATTGTGTCTGTGCAGCGGCAAGTCGTTTTTCGTTTTTGCTTTGGCTGCAAATGATTTTACGTGTGGGGAAAATGGCGTCGCAGACGCAGAGTGCGTGGTTGTGAAAAGCAGGGCGGACAAAACGTGATGTTGAATAAGATGTGAGTATGTGAGATGAGAGATATTCGGTTGTATATATATAGTTTCGGTTTTTACCTTTTCACGTGAAGTCGAATGAGAGATTTCACTTTTAACAATCTTTGAAAGTCCTGAATTGTTTTATCTGTATGAGCAACGTTTACAATTCAATCTTATGGTGCAACAAGATTGAATTGTTCGCAATGGAAAAATCCCGATATTACACGAGGAAGACAGAGACAACAATTACAACAACAATATAGATGTCTAGCATCTCTGCCTCGAGGAATAACAAACCCAATTTCTCGTGATGTTTGTTCATACAAATAAGGGGAGCAGCGATGCCGAGAATAATACTGGGTTATTGCCAGAGATGATAAGATATCAAAAGCATGTCAAAGACAGAGCTGATAAGATATAGCTTTGATTACAGCGAAAAAAACGTGCATAGATTTTCGGAGATTTCCGAAAATGACCAAATATTTCCGAATACTTCCAAATTCCTCTAGAGATTTCAGAAGATTTCCATAATTTATGTTCCAAATATTTTCGAACATTAAATTTTGTGTATGATTTTCTACCCGAAAAGCACAAAAAATGCTAAAAATAAAAAATTCATGAAAAAAATATTTATTTTCTATTCGACTATATGCTCTTTTAGATATGATCTAGTTGATAGAAATAAATAACTTTAAATAAACTTCCAAACTTTAGTATGTTTTGACAATTTTTTGAAAAAAATGAAAGGGA
>JANTBZ010040297.1:0-12966 GCA_024741255.1 Exechia fusca
CTAGGGCTTCCTTAGCGAGAGGTGAGACTATTCAGCAGCGATTTCTCTCGTATGCAATACAAGATGATGAAGATATGTTATATTTTCCCTGTTCATCATACAGGACTATTGTAATTGTATTATGCGTCACGTTTTCGTACGAATCAAATGAAATATTTGGCCGTCTTAGACTATTTCTATAATTGTATAGGTTTGTCATTAAGTTGCATACTGGTTGATGTTCAACAGTTTGTTCAATTCAAACATAATTTCAAGTGTGTAATAGACAACGAGAACCTTTTCAACTTTTTTTTAGATTGTTTTTGTTTCGAAATATTATTGAGGAATTACGGTGTTTATACAATTATGGTCTTTATACTTTCTTCACTATTTCTAGCAACTATTTTAGGGTCCTAAAACGTTCTGTTTGAGGCCCTGAAGATCCATGCCTTGGTGATGTGGAAGAAATTATAATAATCAAAAATACGATTAAGAATTCGACTCAATTTAAGTAGGTATTTTCAAACACCTTCAAAACCGATAAGTTTGCCGAGTGTATTTAAAATTATTTGAATTCAATTGGAGAATAACTCATGCGACATCAATCATCATCAACGGGCCAGTTGTTTAATAATTCACATAATCTGTAAAAATATCAAAATCTAATTTATTTCGTAACAATTCCACCACTGCCACACATCCGAGCCGAGCACTCCGCCGTCCGCCGAGCCAACAGAGCGCTCGATCGTCGCATCGGCTCGTTCAGTGTTCAGTTGAGTTGAACTCGTCGACGAGTGCGGTTGCTCCGTTGACTACACCGTGCGTCCGTTCGCGTTCGTTCTTTTCGTTCTCACATTTATTCCGCGCAGTGCGTGTGCTGCTCAGGTATATTCCGCGTGTGCTCTACGCAGCGCGAGTGTTTGTTAGTTCGATTAGAGTAGTGCACCTTTGTGCTGGCACACACACACACACACACCGACCAAGCCAAGCGCCACCCCAAGCGTATCCAATTACCGGTTCGCGCATACGTTATACTACAAACGCACTACACCTTCTCACATACCGCCGCATTTGACGACGACTCCGACTCCGACGACTACACGCATTTGTCCATATTACCAGTGCACCGGAGCGTGCCGAAAAACGCACACACAAAAACGTACACGCAGTCACACACAAACACACCGCACATTCGACTCCATCGCTGCTGCTGTTGCGTTTCCCTCGACGCGACTCCGACTCCGCGACGACGCCACGAATTTCCCCTCACCTCGCCGCTCGCTCGCTCGAATCGTCGCGGTCGCGTGCGCTTCGCTTCGTTCGCGTTCGCGTGTTTGTGTTTGAGCTCGCGCTCGTGTGTATCTGTTTACCTGTTAGGTGGCGCCTAGCGAGTGTCATTGCGCCACCGTCGCCGCTGCCGTCGCTGCTTGCATGCACACAAACGCTCGCAATAAACCAGCCAGCCAGCAGCGTGCCTGCATCGTTAGTGTGTTCGATCGCGTGTGTGTGTCTGTCTGCTGTTCGCATGCCTCGCAAATGAGTAAGCGACTCGTCGAGCGCCGCGTGCGTCAGTAGTAGCAAACCAGTCGCCGCCGCCACGCGCGTGTTAGTGTTAATTGGATTCGTCTACACACACACACCGACTAACACGAATTCAGCGCCATCGGCGACCAGAGCTGTCATCGTCAGCCGACGTTTCCACAAACATTTCCACACACACGATGTCGTCCACCGCCACCACCATGTCGACCACCACCGTATTCTGCCTGCTGCTCGCTCTCCGCGGCGTCACTGCCGGCGTGATCGCGGCCAGCCAGCCGAGCAAACCCTCCGGCTCCGTCGGCGGGGTCACCAATTTGGTCGCTCTCAATGCCATCGATGATTTCGAGCGAATGCTGGGCGGCGAAGAGGAGTCGGAGCTGCACAACAACGACGACGACACGGCGTGGGACGTCGACAATTCGGCAGGTGAGTGCGGAGGACAGAGGACGGTAGCGCAAAAATAAGTCAAGTGCGTTCTTGCGCGCAACGCTTTTGTGATGCGGTTTTTTTCGTAAATTGTCAGTAGCAACAGCTGCTGCTGCTGTGGCGGCTTGTTGCGATACTTTGTCGCCGACGTCATGTGACATGTGTGCGGCTGTGTCTCGCTACACACACGCCACTGGCGCCGAACATGCTGGCGCCAGCAATTATACACATACACACACCGACAGAGACACAGACACGCGAACGCGAACGCAACCAACCGTCCGACCGACATACGGCTAGCGACGGCGTCGACGACGGAAAGCACTCAGCGCGCCGCACACACACACACACACACGAGGCGCCGCCGCCGAATCGCCGCCGCCGTCGTCTGGCAAAGGCAAGCACGCACGCTTCACCCCGAAACCAAAACGGCCAAACATACACGCGACTGCGGCGGCGAGCGGCGACGACGTGAGGCAATATATTAAATGTGCGCGAGTATCGCGTGCGCGCAGGGCGGCGGCGGTGGCGGCTTCTGCGGCGGCTTCGGCGAGCAACAAGCGTCGCGATGTCGCCGCGCGCTAATCGTTCACGAATCGCGCGGCGGCGATTCGCACCGCCACTTTCGCGGTGGTTCCTGTGCGGAAATGTGACTCAGGTTGGAAGTTTGGCGGGCGCCACTCGATGCGTTTGTATTGCGTCTAGACGCCCGCCAAACGCCGGCGTGCCGCCGACTCGGTTTTGAGGCGCCACCGCCGAGTGCGTCATCCGCACGCATCGATGCGAATCGTGTTCGTCGGTGTGTGAATGTGATTATGTGTGACAAATGACAAAAACCAGTTGCAATAAACGCGGCGTCGAGCGTGTTCGAGCGCACGCGCGAATTTCAAGTGGATTGCGTCGTCGTTGTCGATATAATAAAATTGTGTGCGTAATGTGCGTAATGTGCGCAAAACTGGAACGATTCTGAGCAGGCCGGTGGCGGTTGGCTTAGAGCTGTGTGATTTGAAAAATGAAGAGGTATTGATCAATATATAGATTTGATTTGGCCTCATGCTCGCTAAACTGGAATCTTGAACGTAGCACGTGTCTTTTCTATGCAGTTTTGCAGCCGGATCTATTGCCGGCTATGGCGCAATATCACAACATGTTATTGATTTCCGAACTGCAGTCATTGGAACATCTTATCATCGGTGTCTTATCATTTGCGCCATAGCCAGCAATATTTGCGCGATCTATAGATCACATTATTCAATTCAAATAGTGTAGACTGACCGATAAGTAAGGAAGGAAGACCATTTTGATGACAATTTGTTTTTGACATCTACATAGTCTCCTTCGAGGCCGATAGCCAAAATCCAGCGATCCTGAAAAATCGCGATCGCCTTCGGACAGTATTTCGCTAACTCTCTGCTGCATAAAACTCGCGGTCTCGTCCGCGGCTGACATTTTTACAGTAGCCTTCTAAGAGAATGCAGTACAAAAATCAATCGCGACAGTGGCGCCATAGACGATGAGACTACGTACTCATCCGCGTTGAAACGAAACCCATCCCAATCAATTACTCCACACATTTCTGGCCTGGCCTGAGTGTGTGGTTGCTGTGTCGCGAACTCCAGTTCGGCTGTTTCTTTGTTATCAGCACGCTCTGGCCAAACGCTGGCTGGCTCCGACGCCGTTCGCTGCGTTCTGGCAGCGAGCAACCGGCGGGCTGATTAAAAGCCGCGCTGGAATAAAAATCCATCCAGTGAGCTGGCCTGGCGTGCGTGCGTGACTGTGTATGAGTGTGCATTCGACTACAGATAACGCACACACTCGACTCGATGGCGACGACGACAGTGGCGGCGGCGGCGGCAGCTCGGATGATGTTGATACCATCGCTCTGTGTCCGTAGTCCGCCTCGTGCGTGCGTGTGTGTCTGTTTACACTGGCGCCGCGCATTAGATTCGTTCGTTCGGTCGGCGCGGGTATTAGGTCGCGTATGTCGTCGTATCTATCTATTACACACACACGCGCTCGCGCGCACAGAGCTCAAGAGTGTGAGGCATGGCGCACGCATGTGTGGGGATGTGTGTAGTGTATGCTTAGTGCTTACAGTAGCAGGCACAGTAACACTAGATATGATCGCACTATATTTACAGTAGCAGCAGCCGAAGCAGCGAAGCAACAGCGCAGCAACGCAGAGAGCCAGAAGCAAACAGTGCCAGCGCACAGTGCCCATACAATGTATGGGCAGACTTGTTGGAAATACTTATTGTACAAAAGTATTTCCAACAAGTTAATGAGGTCGATAGTATAACAATACGTTGGACTATAGAGAGTGTTCAGAGGCTTTCGAATACAAAGTTTAGAATACTATCAAGTATTTTATACTGTAAAATACAAAACACTGGCTGCAGTTCACGTTTTTTATACAAAATTTAAAGTTAGAAAAAGCGTTTCATAGACCAATAACAAGCTTGTTTGACGTGCATTTGCTTGGAGATTGTTGAATCTTGTTCCAAGAAATAATTAACACGAGGGAGAACGAGAGCGAACTTGCTCATAGCTTGTAATTGAAATCCATGCTTTCACTCTTACTCTGTCTTACGCGTTCGTGTAGTCGGTAAAACATTGTAACTTCCAATATTGTTTGATAAAACGCGAATAGCAGCCTCTGTATACTGAAAGTTCGATCGAGGAAAAAATGCGTTCAACAGCACTTCAATATTTCGAATACTGATCAAGTCTGCGACTATGTGACTTCACATGTGTGTGTAATTCGTCGGCCTAGAAATGCGCGAGGCACTGCTCGACGAGCACAAACACAGACACACAACAGCAGCAGCGAGACAGCGTCACCGCGCAGTAATGTAAATGTAATGTTCGAAATCAAATAAATACTACACAAATACAGTGGTCTGTGACACACGACGCACATTACACCCATAATGAAGTATATGTAATGTGTACACAGAGGCGCACGCACACACACACATCAGCTATTATCGCCTCACGTGTGCGTAAGCACACACAGACTGTGGTGGAGCAGCGCATAACAGACTGGTGGAGCCCAGCGTCTTTGCTGGTGTGCAAGCAAGCGAATGCGCGCACAAGCAATATGAGAAACACGTTATCTGCGTGCGTGTAATGTGTGTGTGTGCGGCTGCTTTGTGACTTGAGCGCGCGACTGGCTTATTCGCCGCCTGTCGTCGCTTCGACGCTGCAGTGCACAGACGTTCAAACTTGATACAAAGACAACACTCGCACGGTTGGAATAATCGGGGTCTGCTCGACAAGAAGCGGTAGTATTAAGTAATAAAATATACCAATATTTGATATTGCTATTTTGGAAATAACTTGATTTAAAAACAGGCTCGAAGCTCGCTCAGATACTCTCAATTTTGCTCAAAGCTCTCACGATGTTCCCTGTATTAATCCGTCATATGATCCGTCAATGAAAATAAATGTGGCGAAGACGAGAGTCATACGTCTTGCTGCCAGTGGGCCAGGATTACCAACGGCAGCAGCAATTCGGCTCAAAATCGGTGATGAAGAAATTGGATTGGATTGGATTGTTTCTGCTACCTGGGCAGTATGATAACACAAGATGATGGAGTTATAGCGGACGTGACGTCGCTTATCGCCAAGGCCAGAAGCTCAAGCTCCGGATCTTCAACTCGGTCGAACTTGCGGTCCTGTTGTACGGCAGCGAGACCTGGATGGTGACGAAGACCATCAAGTAAAAAATCCAGGTCTTCATCAATCGCTGCCTGCACCGAATATTTCATATTCGGTGGTACGACAGGATCTCAAACGACGAAGTTGCTAGATTAGCGGGTATCCCTTCTATGGAAGCTATGATAAAAAAAACGCAAGTGGGGATGGGTCGGCCATACTTTCCGTCGCGCCAGCAACACCATCGCTCGGCAAGCCTTCTACGTGAGACCAGAAGGTAATCGGAAAGTTGGCGGTCCCAAGATGACGTGGAAAAGGACTGTATCACTTGTTGTCCAGTGTTATATGCCGATTCAGACGACAGCAGGCAAGATCGGCATTCGCAAAACATCACGTGATCATGATACAAACAACTCGAAAAATCTGCGCAAGGTAGAGACGGTGTAGTTACAAGAAAACTTACCAAAGATATCGAACAAACCGGCTGCTGTCGTTTTTTGTGCAGCACACGAGTCAAAACAGTGCTGTGTGTGTGTTTATGTGCAGGTTGCTAGTTATATCTGTATGAAGCAGTTATATCGTGCTATGGATAGTATGTAATGTGTGTATGCGCTACGTCGACTGGCGACTTGGGCCTGGCGCCGTCTGCATCTTGCATCGCGCGCGAAGCGTCCCCGCTTGTTTCGTCGTCGCTGGTGGAGCCGAACACACACCAACCATATCGTATATTATACAGACAGTCTCTGCATGCAGTCGCCCAACCAGTGTCTGCTTGTGTGCTTTTTTGTATACTTTGCGTCTGAACATTTACATTTTGCGCGATCGCTCGCCGGCTCGCAAAAAATCGGCAAGTTTGCCATGACGGTCGGGCGGGCCGGTCTCTTGTTGGCGAATAAAACGCAGCGAAATTGACAGCAGAAAAATAAACATCAATTGTAGTGCATCGCGTGTCGTCGCGCCAGCCAGTCGTTGCGCCGAGCTTTCGATCTATCGGAGCGCAGGCAGGCAGGCAGCTGCCATCCATGCAGTAGCCCACCGAACGCCAGCGCTCGAACCGCACCCATGCAAATGGTCGGTCTGCTCGTGCGCATAAAGAATGTGTTGTGTGTGTGTCTCTGTTGATGACTGTGTATGTGCCCGTTTGTTGACCACGACGCAGCACCATTATCATTTGCCTGCCGCCGCTCTGTTGCTCATCGGCCGGCCAGGTGCCCGAGGCTCGAGGCCCAACATACACACACAGCACACAGGTAAAAACCAGAACTCTAGCCGTGCTTGCTTGCGTGCCTGCGCGTTCGATGTGTGTTGCGTTGCGCGATGTGTACTATGTAATTACGCTAACATAAACACACACATGCGGCGCTCAGCACACAGGTACTCGCACGCCGCTTCCCTTACCTCGTCGCCTCGCCTGGCCGAAGCACATTGCCGTCGACTCGACAATACACCTCTCTCTAGCGTCTCTGTGCCGCCGCGCGACCACGATGGCTCACCTGACGATGGCTGGCTGAGTAACCGTGTGCGTGTGTCTGCACGACGATGACAACGGATTATTATTTTTGCTTTGTGTGCCCCGTTCATGCCGTTGTAGTCTTCATTGTCGGCGCTAGTCACAGTGCTTTGTGCTATGTCCCGTAGAGCAATGTGTGTGTCTGTATTTTCACTACGATATTCAATAAGTTGGTAGAAAAGACACTTTTTTGCATGCATATACATATATCAATAGATACTGAATACTGACCAATTTGATGAAGGTATGACACTAGAAGGTCAAGAGATCGATTGCACATACACTTGATTTGTTGTCTGTGCATGTGAATGTGTCCTTAATGGTATCGCATTTCTCCATGCCATATATCCAGTAAGTTTTCGAATATTTTTTGTAAGATGTATTGCTGTTAATTATAATCATATCTCTCGGATCGTACCTGCCTCATTGGCAATTAATGTTGATGTTGAATTGTAATAGAAGTCACCACCGACTTATCGATAGATCGGCCACATATTGTCTGCTGTGCGAGCATCCGTACGGGCGTTTGTACCCATTCACAATTGCTTGTCCATGCCGGCCACCGCACAACACACATTCCGATTCGTCTTCGGCTTCATTCGTGCCTCATTCGTGCCTCATGTGTGCATCCAGCGGTCGTCGTTTTCACTCTAGGTACACCATGAATTGAATACACTTGCTGCTGCTGATCGTTTGGCGTGTTGTGTTGAGCGTAGTGGTACTCACAGTTATCGCTCTGTTGCGTTGCGCTGTTATTTTTAGACCGCACGCGCACGCGCACACCCAAACACATTTCTTCGCACAATCGCCAGCAGCCCGGCGGCGCCTGCCAGCGACGACTGGCGGTTATTGATCGATTTGGCCCCGGTGCAATCTCGCCGCCCTCTCTCTTCGACGGCGGCTGCGGCTGTCTGCGCTAGGAGTGTCAGAGATCGAAAAGAATATCGATATTTAACGATATTCGCGAGATTTCGTAACCATTAATAACCCCAAAGGCTGTGCGAAAAAATTAAATACTCCAAATGTGTATAAAGCGATGCGATCGAATGAATAATAACTCCTACGATTGTTTCATTACGATATTCTATACGAATACAAATATAATAATGATAAAACGATGCGATCGAATGGAATAACTCCTACGATCTCAAACATAACCGCTTCATATCAGTTATTCCGCCTCAATGCAATATCCAAAACGCAACGCAAAACGCGATATTATCGATATAGGAAAATATCGATATCGAATCGATATATCGATATTCTTAACTCTCTCTGGTCTCAGCTGTCGCCTATCTAGCTTGTTGCGCACGCTGTCTCAATGTTTGCGCTCATATAATGTTTGGGCTCTGGCTCAAGCTCAAGCCAGCGCAAGCGATGAGATGGCGCATAAATCGTCATCGCGTCGTGACACGGCCACAAACGAGACGACGCCACGGCGCTATCGTCGCGGTACTCGCGCTTGGCTATTATGTACGTGCGTGCGTGTGTGTGTATATTTTCGGGGCCCCTTCGCGCTGTTACGAATAATGTATAATGACTCTGAAAACTTCGCGTACGCCAACCGAACGCACGCACGCACGCACGCCCGCCCGCCCGAGCACATGAATTATTTCGACATCAACGTGCCGCCGACGCCGCTAATGACTACGATCATTTTTGAACGAGTGTGCGCGCGCGAGTTGGCAGCGCAGAGACATGCACGCACGCACACATCGAGCGCGGCGGTGGCGGCGCGACTCTCGGAACGACACGCACGACGCACGACGCGCACACATTCATATTCGTGCACGCACAAATAATTGTGTAAATAAAACGGTTCCGGCGCCAAAGTCGGGTCGCTCGTCGGTGGCGACTGCCACGGCGGCCAGAAGCGCGATGCGGGAGAGTCGATGTCGGCACCGCAGAATGAAATGTGCGTGCACGCGTGCATGCTTGCATGGTTGCTTGCACGCACGCACCCTTGGCGAGATGAGCTCGTCGGCGGCGGCGGGACCCAAACACACACACGAGCTGCACTCTATATAAATATAGAGGTACATAATGCGCGCGGTGTGTGTGTGTGTGTGTGTCTACAAATGTGTATCTATGTTTCGGTGTTCTGTGTTTAGCAACAAAATCGACGGGGTGTGATAGATTGGAAGAGGAACTTATGTTCGGTCATGGACGAAGGTGCCAGTCGACACGTGAATTGTTCCTGATTATTTATTATCCCACTTCTGAAATTTTGATGCGCACTCTACAGAATAAGAGGACAGAACATTGTGTACCGAGAAAGATTAGGAATAAGCGCTCCGACACACATCAACGGCAGCCGGCTGAATTATAGATACAAAAAGACGCTCGATCCTGACAGTCTATATTGAAGATCACAGCTTCTTTTATGGCTGATCATAAGCATTTTGCACATATTTTGAAACATTTTGTGGACGACATAAAAATGCTGTTAAAAGGAAACATGGATCAGTGCACTTGGACGCTTCTACATTCAGGAATTCTCACTCAAACACTCATCTATGACTTTTGCGGATCCTACGCAACTATCAGTCAGTTTCTATAGAAACATATTGAGGCCAACAAATGGATCATGCTGTTAATTGGAAACATGGATCAGTGCACTTGGACGTTTCTGCATCTCGGAGTTTACCATGATTTGTATTCGCGATTGGATGAACATCACGTTTGAATTCAAATACACACTTCATATAATCACGCATCCATGACTCGCACAACTATTCACCAGTTTCTCGCGTTTCCAACCGATCACACCTCGTATCCCTCGAGCAAGAACCGTTCGTCTTCTGTCGACGCGTCTCAGCCGAGTCGAGTGTATGTATTTCTCAGCGCATCGCTCGCATCGCTCGAGATCATCGTTCGTTTCAATGCGCTGCTGCTGCGATGATCACCACCATCCTCTATCGTGTGTGCACATGTGTATATATGTTGTTGTATATGTTGCATGCTGTATGCTGTTATGTTGTATGTTGTATCTTCTTCTGCACGCACGAAGACGCACACGTGCCTCTGCGTCGAACCAGCCCGCACGATTGGCACCACATGTGGCGGCATACACGAACTCGTCCAGAGATTCAAGTGTTTGTGTGCGTGCGTGTGTTTGGTTTTTCTCCCGAACGGCGGGTCAGGTTGTTGCCAGTGCGTGCGTGCTGCGTTGAGAATGAAATGAATGCTGGATGCTATGCTGCGTGAGCTGGCGTCTTCGTGTTTTGGCCTCTATTCGAATTGTGTGTGTAGCAAATTACGAAGAATGGGCTGAAGAATGTCTAGTCGAAAAATCCGTCCATCCACTAGAGCGAGCATCAGAATTCACGAGAATTGGTTTGGCACTTGCACACACACACACAGACACTCAACATACACAAAACATCAAGTAGCGTGCTTGTTTGGCACTTGCCAAACGGCCGAGAGAGCCCATTTATTACACATTCAGAATGCACCTTGCGACTTGCGATCGCCGCGTACCTCTAGCTCATCAATCTTGGTGTGTGTGCTTGTGTGTCTGGTCTGTGTCTGTGTGTACATGTGTGGCCGTGCCGTGTGTGTGTTAATAGACATGGCGCCACGATACATTCTCGCGCCACGATTTATATTTATTAATCGCACGCCCGCATCGCCTGAACAATGACATTAGCATCTTGCTGTTGGTGCTGCTCGCGTGGCGTCGTGGCGATTTTTCTGAACGTGCACTTGCGCGCACACACACATGTGTTTCAACGACGTGTGTGTGTGTGTGTCTGTCTGTTCGCTGTGTATAAGTGTTCTATAAATATCTCACTCATACACAGCGACGACCGCCGCCGACACGCCTTGTGGACGCGGACGCCGCCGCCACAGGCGCGCCACTGTCCGCCTATTGGATTATGTATTTATAAAATGCAATATTCACACACTCGTCGTCCGCCGCCGCCGCCGCGTCGTCGTCGGTGGGCGATGTGGCGTGTGTGAGGCGATTTTGCGCTATCGCAATTATAAGTCGATCGCCGTCGGTGCACAACAAGTAATAATATTACCATGGACACACACACACGCACACGTAACACGTAACGCATTACAAGCGACGCAGACACAGACACACACACACACATGACACATGTTGGGAATTTATTTTCGCATCGATCGATTCGAGGCGATTCGCTGCGATGCCGCGAGTACGAGTCTTGTACGAAATCAATATTTAAATCGTCAGCATTCAGCCGAGTGCTCCGCCGCCGCGATGCGAAAGGGACGCCACTCACACACGCTGACATGAAGCAATCGAGTCGGGCCGGGCAGCGGACGGCGGACAGCGGCAGCGCCAACGGCAGCACTAAAACCGGGTTTTTTCTCTGGTGTTTAATTTATCCCCAAAGTGCGCGCCAATGTTCGCTGTACAAACACACAGACGCAGACGAGCGTATGTTGTATGTTTATGCGCACAGTGGTGGTGGTGGTCATTAAAGCGGATTGCGCGAGTGCGCCGCGTCCATTACACACACAGTGATGGGGATCCAGAGGGGGGTTCAGTTGGCGTGCGATTTGTTGTTGATCTAACAACATTTTATGATTGGATGTAGTTTCCGCAGTGTAGAATTCAGTGGAATGCTGCGTTTTATCCAGAGCTGGCCACTTCAGAATATATAACTAAGTGTAGCAGAGGATATACACCCTGCGTCACAACTGGTGATACAGATTTTTCATAGGCTGTATTTTCCAATCGATCGAAGATAGCATAGCTAATATTTAGCAGAACCTAGAGAATTGTGTTTCTAGTAAGTCTGCAGGAGCATTTTCCCTTATGACGAACAGAAGCCTAGCCTTTTACGATAGACTACAAACGTGTTGCACTGCGTTGGAAAATCGCAATCGGATGTCCAGAAGGTGAACCGTATATAGGTCTATCGAAACATATTTCTACACAACAAGACAAGCAGCCATGAAGCATGCAAAAATAGTGGACAAAAACAAGTTGCAAAAGGGCCTTAATGGTTAGAAAAGAGAAGAGTAAAATCCAAAGAAATGCACTTCAGATTGCACTAGAAATGGCAGAAGGGCTCTGAATTTTGGATGCGAGAGTCCGGCGAATACTCGAAACAAAGCTTGAATTGAAGCAGAACAAAATCCATGAAGTGCATGGTCTCACGGCAAAGCAGAAGACGCAGAGAATGCAAAGAGCGAAATTGTTGCCTCGTCCGGCCGTTGGTGCGTTTCTAAGAATATTTGTCTTGTACGATTAACTTGTCACGATCGAACTACTGATAGAAAAACAAGAGTGAAGGTCCTACGATAACATGAGCTTGAGAAAGACCACCAAATCTACGAAGCCTGTCTCTATGATGGTATGGACCTCCGTGTCGGCAGACAATCACTCAACATGTGTGTTTTTGGAGCAATGACACGAATTTTGTATAGTAAGCGTTAGAGGGTTATTCAAGGCATTGACACAAAAAAAGTTAAAGCCCATACCGTTTTCATTCATGTGAGACTCTACACCGGCACATTTTGATAAAGATTGGCTGATTCGAAACGTTTCACATTTCTTTCGCTGTCGATGTAATAGCGATGGATTTTTGAATTTTGGATATGTTGAAGGTACTAGTCAACGCCAAAAGACACGAAAGTCTGGACAGTTTTTAAGCAGCCCTTTACCGTGAATAGTCCATGTTTCGGCAAGATTACAATCGGTCAGCGAGCAACTCGATTGCTGTTATACTAAGGCATAACTAAGGCCAAGGGCGGGTAAAGCAAACCGTTTTGATGGAACCTTCATCCATAGACACTCCTTGTTGTTTTGTATAAATAAAAAAAAATTCCTAAAGCTTATGACATTCTACGTTGTATCACCAGTTGTGACGCAG
>JANTBZ010040308.1:0-12966 GCA_024741255.1 Exechia fusca
CTGTTTTCTGAAGGGAAAAGTGCGGCTGTGGCCAAAACATGTCTTATTTAGTGTGGTGCAGGTTCTTCCCCATCCAAAAACAAAAATCGTAATTATTTTCCAAAACTCCGTACCTGCTATTTGGGCACCGAAGAAGATGCGCGCAGTCTACGTCTGAATGGGTCGGTTAGTGACGAAAACATCAATAAGTCCTCCAAAAAGTTTCGGAAACAGAAAAGTTTGACAGCTTAAGATTCCTTATTCCCTAAAAAAAAGAAAACGATGTTTAGACATATCATGCATGCGATTTTGGTAATGCGAGAGCATTTTGCGGAGAGGGTGCCGCGATTACGCAAAAACTGACATTTGTAAAAATCAACAACATGTCGATAACTTAATGATTGGCCTACGGATTGTAGTCTTATTTACGGTTTTTTCAATATTCGACCCTCAGTGACTATTATCAACTTCCAAATTCGAAATAGTGTCTCCAGAGAAAGAATGAGGCAGAATAAATCGCTGAATATGGCTATTTGCAAGGGTTAGCGCCAAATACTTTTCGAAGATGATCCTTATATTTCAGGATAGCTAGATTTTGGCTATCGGCCTATAATGAGACTATGTAGTGGAACCTAAAAAGCTTTCATCAAAAAGATTGTGTTTTCATCACTTTTCCCGGGACTTAGTGAACCATGATTTTGAAACATGCTCTTATTTATCGGTTTATTGCACAAGAATTGTAATGATGTAGTTTTTTGGAGAAATCACATTTCTATTTTCTACAATTGAAACGATTTAGAAGTCTTATCCGCATCTAATGGTAAAGCCTCAACATTTGACAAAAGAAACAAACATTTATAACGATTTTTGTAAATTTTGTAATGATGAGGATTCGTGCACAATGCAATTATCTTCCATTTGAGTATACGAGTATTGTTGTAAGTTAAACCTGGTGAAAGTTATGTCCTCCAAACATATGGAGAGTGAATAAAAAATGTTATTCCGGTACAAATTGTCCGTGTTTCATGTTTGGTTAAGGGTTCATAACTCGAAATAAATGTATTAAAATTGTTCGCAAGTCCTCATCAATCGAACAAATTTACCAATATCATTCGTTCATAGATAATGGAGGAGTGACTTCTCAACAAAACTGCATCATTACAAATCTTGCTCCAGTTTCCATTCCCCTATGAACCAAAAAATAAACATGTTTCAAATTTGTGACCTAGAATAGTATGACAAAATGAGCGTGAACAATCCCCTTATTCGGTCATGCGGTCAAACAGCAGACCGAACACATTATGAGAAAAATTATAACAGCGTATCGTTGGGTTTTCTAACGACTACAGAAAAACCATGGCATACAATTTAAATGTTAGAGCGTCATGCACATTGACAAAAAATTAGGTGGATATAATCTTATTCCGCTGACTTCATGCATCGCGTGTTGAAACTGGGCAGACGGAGCATTTTTCGAAGATAGTTTCGAAATTCGTTAGTCTAGCAAATCCAACAAATTTACATCCAATTTTGTTTCCTGTTTCCAAGAAGAACCAAGTAAGAACAAAACTTCGCAGAACATTTAAAATTATGAAACGAAACAGGACCCCGCGATTTAAATTGGCTCATTATAGAATATTCACGAACAGACAAAAATGTATAGTTTTACGAAGATACAGTTCAATTTCGCAAACACGATTTCCAATTCATTTCCCTGGTACGCACACTCACTCGCGAGCGCGCTCGCTCGCCCTCCGCCACAATTCGATAAACCAACTGCTTTTGCACCAAACACAAATAATGGCAATTCCATTCAGGATAATTAGTGCGTATGCACTTGTGTGTGCGTGTGGCCGAACCCGGGATGCTCGGCGATGCGCGGCCAGAAGCGGGCATGCAATTCCCATGCGAGCACGCACAGCCAAATCGTCGAGCGGTGGTCGTTGGGTCACGCACACACTCGCACACATCGTCGACTAACTGCGTGTGCGGCCCCGTGTGTAGAAATCCGATATTGAAAATATAATGTACGCATCCCGATTTGGTGCACCTGCGCGCACGCCGCCGCCGCCCCCATTTTCACCGACTGCAAATAGTTATGTCCGTAAAATATCATCGACATCGTCGCTACTATATCATATGTCCCAGTGTAACGGTGTTGTAACGGCCACAAATGGTGGCCGGAGATTTTCAGCGAACGTTCGAATGCCCGAGAGCCAAACGCAGTAGAGATAATCTAAGAACACATGTTCGCCGCTGCTGCTGGCAAACACGCATGTGTGACGAATGCAATAATGCAACTCGTTACTAACACGCATGCTGCTGCCGTATGCTACACAAGCGTGCTGCTCCATTGTTTGCACGAAATTAAATCGGGTCGAACGACTCGACGGCGAGGCTCTGCTGGGTGGGGATTTCGAAATGCAACGATTCGAATATATAGTAGTGCTAATATGCTGATGTACATATGTTGCCACATGCTTTGAGAGCGATGTATATTTGCATTCGGAGCCCCATCGCTGCTGACCGACGGTCGCTGGCACGCACGTCATCGTGCCGACGCCTACTAATCGGACGGTGTGAGCGTGAGCTCTGCTAGCACCTCGCTCGTATGCTCTGGAAACTCACACACACACACACACACACACACCAAACACCCACACGTGTCGTTGCACGTGTCGGTTTCGACAGCATACACTCCCACTCGATCGCATAAAACAATGCCAGTGCGCACGAAATAATGTTGCGTGTTCGTGTGTGCATGTGCATGCCGGTGTGATACTGTTTTGTCGCCAAACCGCCGCCCCCAATTCTCGCCCGCCCGCTGCCGCCCGTTCAACGGACAAATTAAATAATGAGTTCAATTGCTACGCAAATATTTGGGTGCAATTAATTAAACCGGGTTTTAATTGATTCGGGGGATTCACACAGAAAGCACACGGCGCGCTTGGAATTCGATTTTATTTATATGTTGAGTGGGTGTGTGCGTGTGTGTGGATTTAGGATTCGATGACACAATGAGGTGCGCTTCGAGTGCGATGCGTGCATTGTCAGGGTGCTGATATAATTTAATTTGAATTTCCGTCGCTTTGTGTCATTTGTGGAGGCTGATAATGCCGTTACGAATTGGAAAAGTAGTTCTCATACTTATGCACACTACGGTATTTTTTAAACGCTATCACCGAACGTCCAATTTGGCCTACTTCACCACTTACATACATACATACATACATAGAGCTCCAGTTCTTACATGAAATGTTTCGGTTTTGCGAACTGGAGTCCAAAAAGAAAAGTAGGCCGCACTTCTGCACTAGAGTGTTCATTCTCGTAATGTAAAAGCGTGGAACATTTCAACGAATTCGGGCGCCACACCCTGAAATTCTGGAGACTACATCAACACCATAATATACCCAGTGTCATCCCAATATGATCGATAAACCGCATACCCCCAACCCAACATAAAACCAACAACGCAACCGCCCCACAAGAGACTGGCGATATTATGCCAGAGCGTCTGTTGTTCATGCCATACCACACACACACACACGACACAACATACCGCACTCGCGAGCCATACCGCACGTAATATAATTTCCACCAAATATATTACTCCGGCTGAATGTGTTCATCTTATGCGCGCCACTTCGCGCCAATATCACGCATGTCCCAGGCAGCCGCCCAGCAGCAACGACGAAGCTGCGCATCGCATCGCTTCGCGTGCGCGCTCGCATGTGCGTAATGTCGTTTGCGGTTCGCAAGTACATTCGGAAATTATGTGTTCATGTGTGTGCGTCGTTCGTATAACATGCCGGTACTCACGCGCTCGCTCGCGCACGCTTCGCTGATATGATTTAACGTTCATGCACCCGACGAACCGGGCGTTCTGAGCAGGTTGCTGTTAATGCTGCTGCTGTTGCCGTTGCTGGCTATGTTCAAGTGTACAACGGCTCTCTGCATAGAAGTGACACATTGGCGTGTCGTGCGCGTTGCTTCGGCGGCAGCGTGACAACGGCGACATCGAGTTATGCTTGATAAACCTGAATCCCGAATATAACGAGTCCGATTAACACGGTCTGATTCGAATATTCCGATCACTCGATTGACATGGTTCAAACATGAATAACATAGTATTTTCCGTTATTTGTATCCGATATTAATATAAATTGCATTGGTATTTTTCGGAAACTTTCTGCCTTCTTAAATGCGAGAATTCTCTCGTGCAAGTAGTTTCTGGTGGTTGAGAAAGCATAGGCATGTAATCACGTCATTTAATAAAAAATGGTGAAGTCGAATCAGGTGATCAATATAAATGTGTCCGCATATTCAATTAATGTCTCCAATACCACGGTGTCTTCTCAGGATCATATCTAGCGTGTAATCCGAGGATTAGGTGTACACTCTGTGTCGAGTTCATCGTACTCGCTTCGCTGTCGCGGTCGCGGTGTCGCATGGAATATGATATTGAGCGCCTTGTGCTCGCGCGCGCGCGTGGGCGCCATTAGTGGCAATTAAACTAAATTATGCTGATGTCATTCATCAGCGCCACCATTTCCACAGCACAGCTCGCTGCGCTGCGTGCGAGTTGCTGTTGCAGTTGTTGGTGCATAGTTTTGGACATGCATGCCAGTTATACGGCACGATAGTAGTGGGTGTAGTAACCTACATTTCGGAATTTCGTAATTATCATCTGAATAATCGGGTTGGCGGTGGCGGCAAATCCGACGGCAAGCGAACAGTGTGACAGGTTGCTAACTGCGGTTGCTGCTGGATGCACACGCAAATGTGCATAAAATAATGTTTAGTGTCGGAAAAATACATTTGACATTTGAAGCTAGTTTTAGGTGTGGTTTGCGTGAGTAGCGCGTACTTTAGTACGTAGCATTAAACATAGCCACATTGAAGATCATATGAATATGAATTCATGTTGATTGCCAAGGTATTATAAAAAGAGAATATTCTATGACATGTTGTGTTCCAGAGACGACCGCATGTTCAACATGTTGCGCCTGCATAACTTGTTCAACTGTAGCATGAGCTACTACTAAGCTATTGCATATAGCGAGAGATCGGACACAACACACACACCATATTCCATGTTCAACCAGATGCCGCACACACATTTGAATTCATCCGGCCGCCGCCTCCTGTACAAATAGGCAACCGTCTGTAATGTATTCAAACCGAAGCATACGACATGCGGCAACATAGCAGCTGCTATGCAACGATGTATCAAACGAAGCTCTCCAACGCTATGCACCCATTCTTTTGCATAATACGCAAACTAATTTCACTGCACTGGTGCATTTTTCATGCGCAATGACAACACCAGCAGGTGAGTAACACCGCCACCAGGCGCCATCAGCGCAGGCGACCGACCGACCGCACAATCACTCAGCCCGGTTGACACCGCGGCGGCGTAATGGCCACCGGCCACACGCGAACCGCGCGCGCGTGCGTTAGTTAGCTTTTATGAAAATTGTTAGGCCATTCTATTGCGCAGCGCAGCAGCGAACACATTTATTTAGGAAACACATTCAAACGACGTGTGTGCGTGTGTGTATGCTTCACACATAATGTAGGACGAATTCTATGTGAGTGTGTGCTAGCGTCATTCGCACACACACAACTTTAAATGAATAGAGCAGCTCGCCAGTTCGCTGGTGAGTCTACCGGCACGACGCAATGACAAAGTTTACTACAAATGCTCCTCCGCCGTGCCTGTGTGACCAACATTATAATGACGACAACGACGCCAAAGTTTCCGCACATGCACCGTAGTGCAGCACCGTACCATGCGAAGACGCGACGCGTGTCTCTGTTTTTTTTCTATGCTAGCATAGCACATAAAATCAGCCTTTTCTACTGCACACTATTCAAGAGAGTTTTTATACATATTTATTCTCGAGTGTGAGTTGCGCTTTGCGGAACTTCAAACAAGCAGAGATTAACGAAAGCAGCATAGATTTTTTGTTCGCTATCTCTATGTCTCTAGGCATGTCTGAAAGTATTTCTTTTGCAGGCGCTTCGAGTTGCTGTTCGTTTTTCTGTTCGCAGTCAATATTTAAACCTCAGATTATGCAGATATTATAACGAGTGAACAGCCCCGCCGACTTTATGAATGCAACCATTGCTCCGATTTCACTGCATGTGTTCACAAGTGTCGTTCGTTTGTAATGTTTCTTTTCGTCTTTGTGCGGCGGTCTGAATGACATCGACGACGACGACGCCTACACGCGACTTAGGCAACTCCGCTTATGTATGCACATTCATGCATCGCCGCACCGCTCCTCCTCCTCCACAGCGCACACACAGTTAATGGGATTTAGCGCGGCGCTCTCTAGCATTTACCAGCAGCACCTTTAAATCCTTTGCGGCTAAACGTTTTCATTTTGGCTCGGGCATGCATGACGACGAGTGCGTAGTATAACTTTGTGTTACTCTGAACGCGCACGCGAAATTGCACGCGATTGCGGTTGTATAAGTCCGTGTGTAGGGGAACATCGTGTGGGTTGAACAAGTTTTCAAGTGTTGCTCATAACGTCTGTATTTAAGCGATTTATTCAAAATAGAGCATATTGAATAAAAGGACCATCTTTTGGGCCAAAAATTGCCGTATATAATTTATATCTCAAGCTTAGGGATAACATGTTACACGACTTACTACTCATGTGAAATATGTCGTGTACCAGTTTAACAACCTTAGAAGTGGGATTGGAAGTGTGTGTCCTATCGATGAGAATTAATGATGCGCTAGGTCTGTTGATTTACAGCGTTGAATAGTGGAGCACATAGTCCAGCGAAGGAATCGTTATATTCACCACATTTTATGGATGTGCACTGAAAATGCGCATAGAACTGTTTTCCGAGATTTCGGTAAATTGTTTGCGTTTTTCTTTCAAAATATAGCTCAATAATAATAATAAGTCTCGTTTGGAGACGACTGTATCAACTCATTAGACGAATTTGAAGTTGTGGAGCATATTACTTCATTCAAATCCAACCATGGACAGACCATAGACGTCCTTCCACTCTTGTAATGGATATCGATGTCAGAATTGAAGTTATCGATGATTTCTCGCGATTGGGTTTCTCAAAAAAAATTTTTTTTTCAATCGCCAATTAAAATCCGATTGAAAATGCAGCCCTTCTGACACAGTTTTTCATTTCCCGCAATTGAGCCTTTTTTCAGTCCAACATCAACATGTTTAACACAACCCTGTAATTGTTACGGACTCGGGATCTTGATCAAATTTGTTTCTCGTTTAAGCTGAATCTCAGACCTTTCCAATGACATATGCCATGTCTATATAAACAACCAAACAAACCCGGCGTCTGCTGATGAAGTGAATCCCACTTATAAGGTTGTTAAACAGGTAAGTGAACCATACCGTGTAGGTTAAATCACTTATTTTAATTTATTTTTTAAAGCCACTATGAAAGTGAATGAAAGGTATTGACATGATATTTTCATTTATTTATTACAACCAAGTAAAAGAAAATGTTATAAAAATCCTTCATTCACATCCAGAGCCAAGACTTTCTTAAACTATAGCTTGAAAGGGCCTCGGTTAGACCGAAACTAGAAAGGCCATCTGGAAAAACAAGTTCTATTACTACGGCCCTGTCGCCGCCAATAATATCAATGGATTGGATTTGGTTGAATCGATTCGGCCGCAACAGGCCCAACTCATGGTTTTTTTAAAGCAAAATATTTAAGAGAAGCTCTGTCAATTCATCATGACATTCTCCTTCATCAATATTGTTCCATATGAAACAGTAGAATAAACGCATTGGTTCAACCTACACGATGTTCCCCTATCTATGTGGTATGTGTGAGCATGTTTTCACATGACCCAGATGTGCAACAACGCGAAAACACGCGATTGCGGGCGGAGGGTGGGCGGATGTAGTGAAAGGCAGGTGACTTTGTGTTGAAATGTACAGAACCAACACGCGAATATTCCTCCGCATATGACTGTTGCACCTTGTGTGAAGAGTGAAAACGACGGGTATATTGAAAGGTTTACTTTCGAAATTGAATTCACGACATCGTTTTTCGTGACCACCACTATTCTTGTCGTTTTCTCGC
This sequence comes from Exechia fusca, assembly GCA_024741255.1. Classification (NCBI taxonomy): domain Eukaryota; kingdom Metazoa; phylum Arthropoda; class Insecta; order Diptera; family Mycetophilidae; genus Exechia; species Exechia fusca. Next base: position 8,069 of record JANTBZ010040308.1, read on the forward strand.
GACCATGCGACCATGCGGCCACTCAGCCAGCTCCTCTTTCGTCCACCAGAGCCGTACCGTACATATAATAGGCCTCATCATGATGTAATTGGTTATGCACTGACTTGTGCTGGTGCGCGTTGAAAAATTCTATGGCATCTCTGAAGTGATGAATGCCCGCACACACGTGCGCTGAAAGAGAACGCGCCAGTCATTCAATGTGCGCACAGCGCACAGGGTCCATCGCAAACATGACAGACATAAAGAAATCACGCCAATTTTCTCCCGGCGAATTTCAATGGAAACTATGTCATATTACCCTGTGCGTGCATCATGCCAGAGAGTGTAGTATGTTCGGTGCTGGTGGATGACTCTGTGAGCGTGCGTGCATGCGAATTCTGATGAAAGAAAAAGACGTCCACGTCGAGTCTGCGTCGTCGTCGTCGTGTGTAGTTAAACGGCGGGAAGTCGTTTCTCGCCGAACGTGTGTGTGTGTGTGTGTGTCCGCAGTGATTTTCACTGGTGCCACGAGTGCAGTGCAGTAAGTTGCTCTGTGTAGCTATGCTGCAGCCAGTGGCGTAGCCAAGGGTTTTCGCTGAGGGTTTTGTGTTGGTTGAAAGGTGACACTGGTATAAAACACTCGAATGCCATTTTATGCTTGAATTGACTTTTAAGATTATAACCGTAGGGCGAGAAAAACTCGTATCGTTTGGTAGTAAAAAACACATTGAAGGACGGTATTACAAATATAGCGATCTCACAACTTGTCGATGCCTTTCGTATAGTACGATTTCTCATTTGCCTCAAATTATGCTTTTTTGTCTACAATACCCTCTTTATCGAGGATAAGTCTGTTTCGAGCGAGCATTTTTTTTGGATTCTGTAAACTGAAAGTAGTTGCCGTGGGCCATGTGCGGGTAATATCGAAAAAAAAGCCACATTATATAGCCCTTTCCATTGATTTTGGCCATCGCCATCATAGACTTGTAAATGGCGTGTTGTCTTTGTTGAACAGCACTTATATATCACGCAGCATGGACTGTTCCTTAGCCATTTTCGTCAACTCGATAGGTGAAAATGACTAGTTAAAAATCACAACACTTCTAGGTAGTCAATGAAGAATACATACTCCTCTCGGGACCTAAAATATAGAAGCTGTTCGCTGTTGCGTTTATGTAAACTTTGTAGATTCTTCATCGCTCCTTCTGCACTCGGATGGTTCCCGAATAAAATCTGGATTATAGTCATGAATCATCCATTGTGAATTTATTTTTAATAATCTGTTTCATCACGTTTTTTTTTCGCTGGAATGTCCTTCAGAAAGACGGGGTTTGTCTAACCCTGCGGTCATCTGGCCTGTTTTATCGCGTCCAATTATATCTCTAAACCCTGCTTTGAAATATCACAATGTCTCTATTTTGATCGATTGTGAGCTGGCGCGGCAGACATTCTCGCAATCCTAAACATTTATGGTATCAGTCATCTTCAGATGAGTCTTCCGAAATAATTGGGTTGATATTTTGATGTTTTCGTCGGTAGCTGCCATTATTTTGCATACAGCTGCGCATAGTGCATAGTCGGTGTCCGAATGGCGAGTACGTAGATACGGAAATAACTTGCGATATTTTTTCGGCTTGTGCAGAATCCGAATAACTCTGAACCCAGACATTTTTGCCTCCAATCGACGTTCATCGCATCAGAAAACACTGAACACGAGATTCACATGTTTCAATATGTTCGCAATGACAAAAGTTGCTGCTATTAAATTGATATATCCCTGAACCAAAATACTTTTAGATTTAAATTGTTTTCGTATCTTCTGAAAATTTATACTATACAAACAAATATAGTGGCGGTCTTTCATATAAACGATACGAACTGTCCAACTGCCCAACTGTTATTATGTGCAACATATTTTGCTTTCGACGAAGATCTAACTGAATTTACATATCGAGAAAATGTTTCTATGTAATTTAAATTTGATTATAATTTTCACGAAAGCATGTTTTTGGATGAGTTTCTTATTTTTTAAGTGTGCCTGCCTATATGAATATCCTAACAGTGATATATGTTTTATGCTGGATCGGAGCATACAAATTGAACTGTACTATTTTCCACAACATTTCGATAATATTCTGTCCGCTTGATTTGGCAATGCACATTTTCATACGCCACTGGCATCATCCACCCACACACACACTCTCACACATCCCGCATACATGCATACACTGCGACATGCCACCCGCGCGCTCGCATTCGCTATAAAATGGCAATAAAAGCCGGGCATATAACTCGACTCGGCTTCTCCGGAGCGCGCCTTCATGCGCAGCAAGCCAGCGAGCGAGCGAGCGCGCGCATAAAATGTGCCACTCAAGTGCCCACTCGTCGGCACGCAGTCGCAGACAGTCCTTCGACGGCTCCACATTCTGGACACACACAGAGCGAGAGAGCGAGGATCGAATTAAATGCACGTCACACAGAAATGCGTTTTTTGCATGTCGTCGTCATTGCTGCTGCGTCAGGCCAAGAGTTTAGTAGCCAAGAGTGGCGAGAAAGTAAGAGTGCGTGTGCGTTGGACTGTTGTGCCGGTTGGTATGTGTGTGTGTGTGGAAATGTGGAGTGATTCGAGAGATGGCAGAGCATGGCAGTTGCACTCGAACTGGATGCAACAATGTGTGTGGGCGCGGAGAACTCCGCACAATGTTGTGGCAGTTGGCGCATAATGGCAGTGGAACATGCATACGTCGGTACGAAGAAGGGTGTATGAGTAGAATGGATTCTTTTATTTTCATAAGGATTTAGTCCGCGAATATCATAAAAACCAATAGGCACTAGAATATGCAAACAGTAAGTGCGTTACGCAGGACTACTTGCGGGCGATTTATCGAACAATGAACGAAGGCTGGTCACTCGTTAGCCATTTGTATGGAATTGTTAGTCTTGGAACATTTCGAGACAGATGACAAGTATCCTAACGTACTTTTCATTGACTAATAGGTACTAATCTGTTATACTGGAGATTTAAAGCGCTTCGCAATATTCAAAATAATTGATTTCGATGTGACTTAAGAAGTGGTCAGTTGAAGATTTGGTGGAAGTTTGTATAAACGATTGACGATTGAGATTGATCGAAAATCAGTTGATGCAGAATTCAAGATACAACTTGGGCCAGGAACCAGATCAAAGCCATCATAATCAACTTGAATGCTGAATATCGAATAATTCTTATATTGCACAGATTAAACAAAATATCTCAAGATAACCAGTTCAGAGTTCCCTGGAAGATAAACTTCAAGAAGAGAACATTTCTATGATATATTACAGAAAATATAACGAAGAAACAATCATCGATAGAATAGACAAATCAACTAACCATCCGCTCCATCTCCACCCTGTCCAGTCGCGCCATCCTCACCAATCCGGACGTCCTCGCGGCCACCCCCGTCCGCGACCTGCTGCGCAACGACTTCTGGGGCACACGGCTCTCGGACACCGGCTCCCACGGCTCCTATCGGCCACTGAGCGTCGCCAGCTTCAAGCTCAACCACGCGCTGGGCGGTTTCCGGCCTGCCGGCTACCATGCGGTCAACATCTTGCTGCATGCCTGCGCCACCGCGCTGGTCGTTCGGCTGGCGCGTCGTCTGCTGCGCAGTCGCTGGGCGGTCGCAGCGGCTGGCGCCACATTCGCCGTTCATCCGGTGCACACGGAAGCGGTGGCTGGGATAGTGGGGAGAGCTGATCTGCTTGCGGGCTGCTGGTATCTGGTGGCGCTGCTGGCCTATGCTAAGCACGTAGATTGGCGAGAGCAGCGGGGTGTTGTGGATGCTGTGGATGCAGCGGCGGGCCGGAGGAGGGCCTGGATGGCGATGGCGGCCACGTTGGCGGCTGCGGTGGCGGCGATGTTGAGCAAAGAGACGGGAGCGACGGCACTGTTGGTGTGCGGGGTGTATGATGTGGTGCGGGCGCTGAGCGGGTGCAGGGATAAGGTGAGACTAGGTTTCGTTCAAGGTCGATGTCCCTCTAATTCTCAGGACAGCAAAATATAAAAAAGCGGGATTCATCTTCACCAAACAGCGTCACAATTTACAAATCGTGATCTTACCTTCAACCTTTTCTCCATCCACAGCAACGCATGCGCAGCCTCAGCCTGCTCGGCGTCGCTCTCGGCACCCTCATCCAACTGCGTCTCATGCTGCCCGGCCCCCAGACGCAATTCGCACGCGCCGACAATCCCATCGCAAAAGCTTCTTCCCTTCTCACCCGCGCGCTCACCTTTGGCTACCTGCCCGTCTTCAACTTCCAGCTGCTTCTGCATCCGCTGGCGCTCAGCTTCGACTGGGGCATGGACGCCATTCCGATGCTGCGCTCGCCGGCCGATCTGAGAAATCTGCTGACCGTTCTGTTCTACGGAGGATTGGTATTCTACACTTATCGGGAAGCTGTTCGACTGCTGAGGCAACGCCGGAAATTGCAGCCCCATCGGACTGCGGTTCCGATGCCCGCATCTCTGCGGAGATTGAGCCGACTGCAGCAGCAGCAGAGTCAGCACAACCGGAGCAAGCATCCCAACTTTGCGGATTTGCATGCTCTGACTGCGGCGACCGTTGAAGCTGTGACAACTTCATCAATGTCCAACGATTGCGTCTACTCGGTGTGCAAGCAAGACTACAGTTCTGGAGCCCGTCACACGAGTCGCTGTCGCATGCTGAACAACAACAACTACACACCTGCGACGGCAGCCGCCTGCGATTGTCCGCCATTTCGGCAACCGTCGCCGACGCCGTCGGCATCCTCGACCAGCTCTGCGTCTTCGACATCATCGCGCCAGTCGCGACAGTCGACGGATAGCGGATCTTCGACGGCCAGCAGCGGAGCAAAGAAACGGACGTCACGTCGCTTGACGCACACGGATAACAGCG
>JANTBZ010040319.1:0-12965 GCA_024741255.1 Exechia fusca
ATATGCGAAATATCGGTCTACGAAATTTCGAATATGAGATGAAGACAATTTTCTGAGGACATGTCGAAAAATACAACATACGCCAATATCGCCGAAGGCCATCCAAAAACAACATTTTTTATTTTGGATTCTTGATTAGGAAATAAAAGCACATTAGAATATCGCATACAGAAGGAGGGATTATGATTTTGAATTTTGTCTCATATTTGTTACGTAGTGTAATGGTTTGAAGATAAACCCGAGTTGGGATATCATCTGTCCTCAGTCAAAGTGAACTCCTGTTGTGACATTCGACTAGTGCCTAGTTGCCTGTTTTATGATTTATGATTTATGTTTTGTTTTATATGCTTTATGCTTTATGCTTTCTGTTTTTTATATGTTTTATGTTTTATGTGTCATGTTTTTTACAGGTATTTTTTTTCAAGATTGAACTCTTATTCTCGATTGATCACACCCCGAGATCGCCAGTGTGAATGTGCACTGCGCACGCGCACAGCATTCGCGTCGTTTATATGTGTAAAGTACTATTCGTTTGATAAACTGTGCGAACACGCTGCGGCGTCTGCGGCGTCGGTGGGCTCACAGCTCACAGCAACAGCAGCAGCCGCAGCAGCCGCTCGCTCATATTATTGCGAAGGGAAATCGTTTACAAAAGGCACACAAACAGACTGTGAAACGTACGCGGCTTTTACGACTTCGCCGTAGATCGCAAGCGCAAGCGATTGCGTGTCAGTGTGTTCGTGTGTTTGTGTGTGCAATGCACGTCGTCGTAGCCGTGTGTTTTGTTTGTTCTGTGACGCCTCGGCCCGCCCGCGTTTTTGTTTTCTATATTTACACCGAACTCGTGTACCAGATACTATATTTTATGTACCATATACCTACTACCTACGTACATGCATATTGCAGCATATATTATCGCGTCCGTGCATATGTTGAATATAAAAGCCATCGCGTCAGGCCCGTAGCTACCATAGAGGATAATTGCTTATGTAATGTCATAAGAAATCTCGAATAAAATTTACAGCGTCGATTTATATTATTCCAAACATTTCGTAAGTTATTAATGTTGCTTTCATCTTTCAAATGCTTTTTGCGTAATTATCTCTTCGGGCCGAAATATTAGTATACTTCTAAGAACACGATTCTATACATATTTTTCTATAGATTTGGATGTTGGATTTGGTTTATACATAAAATTTCATGAACGACTGTAACCCGTTCGAATGCAGGTCCTAATATTTGACAATTATGCTCCATGGTTATGTGTTCGAATCAATTTCTTCCATCTCAACCTCCATCAGCCCCTCCGTATTGCGGGCTAGCTACGGGCCTGCATCGAGCGCATCTGCATTCGCTGCTTTCGAATTCACTGTGAGTGCTCTCGCTCGTACCTGAACATTTTTTGTCACGCAAGGTGTTCGCCTGGTTTTGCGCAATAATGGACCGCAAAATATGGTGTTCAAAAGCCGAAGAAAAGCAGCGGTAAGCCCACCGCAAAGGAAACACTCGAAATCCATTGTGCCAAAGACGCAACGCCGACACGAAACCAATTGCTAAGCGCACACGTGCCGAGTGTTATGTTGCGTATGCTCCAAACACACCTGGGATGAACCCATTCAATCAGCTGCAATTCGAGAGCGACCGTAGAGCGGCCGTAAATTGCCATTAGGCGGTGGTGCGAAAAGGTTCATCTGCAGCTAAGAGCCCGGTGCGAAGTGCCAACTCGGAATGGCGGAGTTCAATTTCAATGAATCTTAATTGGTATTGCAAACGGTCGACTCGGCTCGGTGCTCGGTTCGAATGCTCGTCGGCAGTGTTCGAAGTGGGCGGGTGCAAATGTTCGTATCGTACTGATGAGTTGTGTCATCGTTTGCGCGCACATGTCCGATATCGCAGTGGAGATAGGGTGCGTCTAGATTGGTGTTACATAAACTGTATGTTACGAACTGTATATTATATCTATCAAATATCGAAGATATCCAATGGATTTCTATATTCGGATTATGTTGAAGGTACGAAACATAACGGCAAAAAATGCGGATCTGTGCGGCTATTCAAAACATAGAATTGTGTTGTTGTTCTAACTTTATTTTATGTCTGCGTTCAACTAATCGAGAATGTAGCCTGATTCATCTCAATGGAGTGCTAATTATTCATTTTAAATTTATTTATTGTACATTCTCATTATTTTGTGAAAAATGCGAATTTAAATTCCTATAACTTATAAGAATACGGCTATTCTACGATGACAATGTAACACCACTTTTGACGCACGGTGTGCTATATCTGCGGCACGCATTAGATTGCAATAAATTGTTTGTGCAGCATATAGACATAGACCCACACACAGATGTGTAATGTGTGTTGAACATACGGGCGAACAAAGTTATCATATCATCACCAACATCATCATCATCATCAGCATGCGCAACATGGGAAACACATTTCGGCTGGCTGGCGCAGATTATAAGCCGCAGATTGCCCGACTTTCGAGTAATCCGATCACCCTCACACATGTACATAATACATAGTCGCGCGCAGCCTCTGTAGTAGAGTTAAGAGACTAATATCGCACTATTTATCACCAGCGCTCGCGGCATGCATTCACGACTGAACGTAGGGGGTTTGATGATGGTGTTGGTTCCGCTTTCGCAGCAATCTGCTCGTCGTTGCGGAGTAATGAATGATCATGAGCATATACAGAGTTGCTCTTGCGCATTTCGTTGCGTTGGTGGTCTAATGGACTGTGACGTTCGAAATGGTTAATAGATATCGTGTGGACATCAGCGATCAGTGTAACAATGTTGCAGAGTGTTGCAATCGCATGCAGATCGGCGGTATGGAATGCAAATGCGCGCAAGTCAAGTCAAACTGGTATATTTTCTCTGATCATTAATATTAATAAATGTGTGCCGTAGCTACTTTGCCTGATGATAGTAGTGATGAGCATGCATATCGCCAATTAGGAGAATCAACGCATCACATCGCACGTGTGAGTATTTTTTCGTACTTTATGCATATGTTAATAATACGCTTATGTTGTGAACAAATTTATATTTTCAACCTATCGTCAACCTTCATATTCAACCGTATCATTATTCTGAAATAATTACGATTATATTGTAGACTTTCAAAATACTGTGAGTTGGAGGAATCAAGAGACGATTTGTTGATAAAACTTCAGGCGTTGTTATGTGGCCTTTCTCGATACGATTCTTTCGTCAATTATCATTAATCAATTGAGAGTAGATTTTTGATAGGCCGAATGATAGGCCTCTTTGGCCCTAGATTTAAATGTACACCGTTTTATGTTGAATAAAAATCTTGAGACAATCATCTGAATTCCATTTTGTTAAGGTAGTTCCTTTGTCTAGACTGTCAGAATGAGTTCGTCTTCTAGAACAACAATGATTCCGATGTTTAGTAATCAAATCGTCACTTTACTTGTTTAACTCACTATTCATATTTTGATGCAACAATATTTGAATGAAACGGTTATCGTTCACTGCGGTAACTTGATAGTTATAATATTTTGGACAATAACTAAAATATTATATTCATGGAATTTATCTTTCGCTAGACCACAGAACATAATTATGACCTCACTCATCCAACAACATCTCAGTCGCGTATACCAGAAATTCAAATGGGTACTGGTTTTTCTAGCCGCTCAACTCATCCACTCAAACAATGAATAACCTTGCATGGTGCGCATGGTTCAAGTCATTAAATAAAGCTACTTTGGCACGATGATGAATACATCAGCGCGCTTGACTTATGACTAGGGGACGAAGCTTCACAAATATGCATCGCACAGCCCGGGTGGGTGCCTAAGCCAGCCAGTGTCATTCCTCTTTCTTCTCTTCGAGTCCCCGCGCGACAGTATAACAAATGTGCTGCAGCTGGAGCGCCGCGGCGTGTTTGCGCTAGCGATTTATTTTTTGTTGACACGAATCGTGCGTGTGCTAGGCGTGACGACTGAGGCGACGACCGGCGACGCAGAATGCAATGGACAAACAAACACGCACGCCGAGGGATTTGCAACAAATAAATAAAACCGCAGCGCGCAGAGCTGACCTCGTAAATCTGCGCACGGCACGGCGAACAGCGAACACGAAATATTGCGTTTTATTATTATTGGAATGTGCGGTTGGCGGGTGTTATTTAGTGCGTAGCATCGACCGCAATGTTGCGGATTTAGAACACTGATGCAGCACAGAATCCGGGCGCGCACAATGTGCGTGATCTGCGTGCGTGCGCGTGCCTCTGGCTGACTTTTCACACTCACTAAATAACATCACTGTGCTGCGCGAAGCGCGCGCTTGGCGAGCATTGTCTGGATGTGCGAAATGTGCAACATTGTGGATAGGGACGGGGTGTTTCAACATGAACAAGTCGTTTATTATTTTTATACGTTGGAAAATGAGCAAGTTCATTTATCTAAAAAAAACGAAATTTGTTCGTCATAATTAATTTGTTAGCTCATATTATAAGCGTCAATCATTGTCGTAGGTCCTTATTTTGAAAATGTATGGAATTTGAAGTTATTCTATGCAACAAATATTGTGTAATGATAGTAAGTTATATTGTGAGTATGATGTTATTATTATAATCTCTTGATTTCAGAAAACAAGCCAAATATTTTTAATGACGTGACAAGCGATAGCATCCAATGTATTATCACTTATGAACTTTAAATTATGCTTTCTAAAATTTCTCTCAACTTGAATATTTTTCAAAAATACCATATACCAGTTAGAGTTTATCCAGCATCCAGGTATCACAACTATGAGAGCAAATCATTGCCGTTGCAGTAACTTTAATCTTCGTGACATCATTACAACTATTTTCAAAATTGATAGATGTGACCGATGATCAGCGGATTGTTATTGAATGATCCAGTACCTACTATGCACAAGCGCGCGTGTGCATATGAGCAATTGATTCGAACACGTCGCGTTGCTCCCCCGCAACTGGCGCGCGTGCGCACCGGAAAAGGGGTCGCAGTCGCGCACACAGACACTGACAAACTTGCGCGCGCGTTTTATGCTGCACACTGCACACAGACAGACGCCCACATTTCACACATCACGCACGCACAGCACCGCCGATTCGATGCAGTTCAGTAATGTGCATGTGCAAAGCGCTGTGTGTGTGAGTTGGAGTTGCACTACACGCTCAGGCAGACAGAAAATGTGTTGACACCCGACAATCAAACCGACACGCAGTCTGGTTCACACACAGGCACACAGACTCTTGCACACACGGCACATAGCAGGTAAATGCATATCAAGTCGCCAAATAGTATTTTTTATTTTAAGAAAACGATGAAACATTTTCATTCGAAAGTTTCATACAATGATACATTTATGCTATTGATGTTAGACATATATGCGATTGCATATTGGTAGGCCTATTTTCAAGATGAGTCTGTCAAATTGAAGCCAACATAACACGTTGCATTTATGAATAAATAAGGTCTTAGCTTGTAATTCTAAATTAAATAGCAAATGAGGAATGTAATAAGATAAGATGTCTTTCCGAAGAAACTTTCAGTGTAGGTAAAATGTGAACAATACGTAAAACTACTTTTGATAGTTGTATCTAGGAGGACCGAAGAGTGACCAAATGTACTATTTTCGCATTTCCAAGACCCGTAGACTTCTAGAACTACACTAGACACGAAACAATCATAAAGCTAATGTTTTTTTTGTGGATATCTTGACTCCAAGCACGGTGTCTAAAAATTATAGTTGGCATTAGCCAAACACGTACATATTAATAAATACTTAGTTGGCGATGATACAGCTCTATACCTCAGTTTGTCGACTCCATATGAATTTCCCTGGTACACACACGAACCGTATGTGCAGCTCGATGCTGTGTCGCAGCCGCAGCCGCATCGGAATGAGAACAAGCGTGGATGAAGAGTTTGCGCGTGCGTAGGACGATGAACAGGTTTGTTGGCTGGCTGGTTTGTCTGTGAGAAACTCAAGCAATCTGAACCAAGCAACCAACCAAGACCAAGACATCCAACAAGAAGACATCCCAACATCCGAGCAACGAAATAAACCGATCCGACATAATATGATTATTACCCTGGCTTAGCGAGATGATTGAGCGGTGACTTCGGATGCACGCGTATGCTCAAACATTAAACATTGCTCGCTGACTGCGACTGAGAGAGTTCAATGCGTCTATTGACCCGCCGCCGGAGTGTGGCACATTTCGGTGCAGCGGATAGCAATTACACACACACACACACTGAAACTAGGCGGCTGCGTGGCGCTGTTTTTCGTGTGCTAGTTTCAGCTGAATGGAGTGTACAGTTGCTTGTAGAATACTCGCGGCCTGACCAGTCAGGCATGGCCAATTAATCGGTTCTCGAACGGGACTGAATGAGCGACGATGAACGAGCGTGGGGGGCGAACACACAGAGAAACAATTATGCCGTATGTTATTTACATAAATAGCACGTGCCGGGCAGAAGATGAGGAACGGCCGAAGCAGCAGTATATATGTTCATAGAAGCACGTAGTGAATAGTAGATGTTTTTTGTTTCGGTTTGCAAAAACATGTCTGAACTGAATATGTTTCATGTTATATTTTATTTTCGATATCGATAGAGTACCGTGAGGTTTTGCATAGTAAGCGCGAAGAGCTTCCACGCCAGTAATTCATAGCCGAAGAACGGAAGGACCTAATCAAAAGACAATTTATCTGACTACATTTATGCCGAATATTGTTGCCATGTAGAATGTCGATGCACGGAGCTAATCGAAGAAAAACATACTGGCATGTTTTTTTTTTCGATTTAAAAAGTGGGGGAACATTTTTAGATGCCTATCGATTATTGCTAAGACTTTTCAAACAAATTAAGTCAATTTATGGTACTTCAATCGAATAATATAAAAAGGGATCTGGATCAGCGTGTGCGATAGTTTAATATTACCATCTTATATAAATACTATCAAACAGACAATGTATAACTAAAAGTCTTTCGAAAAATAAAATATTATATGTGTACAACATGGTGTAGCACCGCAAAAAATTACAATCGTTCGAAGATTACCACCATTACTTCGTGTTTTTCATATTTATCGTTAAGACTCAAACAGATTCAGATCAACCGATAAATTCTGCTTCAAAGTCAATCATGCCATATTTTATATAATTTTTCGTATGTTCGAAATTGATTGAAGATTAATTATTATAGATTAAAAAAAAAAACAATATCATATAAAGGGATATAAATTTAAATAAGAGGCCCTACACGAAAATACATTGATTTGAATGAAAGTCACATGATATCTAAAATTCAGTCGAATAACTCAATTTTTTAAGTAAATAAGGGGGTTCAAAAATGTCCGTCTGCAAAAATGCTCACACTTCACTAAAGCAAATTCTTCATGAGTAACATAAACACGAAAAATCTTGGTTATCACCAAGACATACAACATCCAACAATATCAATTGTCAAAGTGGAAAGTCGATGATAGTGTATTTAGGTGGGAAAAGCCTGAAGTATGGGACTGCGAGATAGTCAAAAAATTGGGCGATGAATGGTTTTCATCGCTGGAGGGGAAGGACTTTTGGGTGGGATCCATAAATTCAAGGAAAGATAGGGTACATGTTGTTTTTTAGTTTTCTTGTAATAGCCATTTGAATATGAAGAAATAATCCAAATTTTAAGCGTTCGCTACTGGTTCATCTACACTATTTTGAGAAATATTCATACGAACTGATAAACTTCATAGAAAAGCTGTATAATGAAGATTTCAACTGAAATAAATGTTATCGATAAATATCAATTTATAAAGTTCTGCTTCAAATTACTATTTATCAATAGTTTTCTATCCCCAACGTTCTCCACCAAACACACACCTCCAACTAAAAATGCATCGCGCCGTCGATTTGCATAAATTAAACACACACAAACACACAACACACAACAGACGCGCGCTCGCGCAAATGACCTCATTTGATTAGGGAAATGTGGAGCAGCACGATCGCCAGCGACTAGCGACTACCAGCTCCGAGCAACCGGCCTGCTGGCACATATGGGCACTGGTACTGGCACACAATACGGCCAGCCAGTAAACAGTAAAACCGTTGAGCAACGAGTGGCGTGTGCGTACGACCGCATCGGCACGTTTCCAACGTGTTCGCGCCGCTTTTGCGCGAGCGTTGCGCAAACGCGCACACCGATTTTTCAGTTTAATGTCTCACGTGCGCGCATTTTTAATTATTGAAATTGTGACACCAGAAAGCCATGTGTGCGACACGACCGCTCGTGCAATAGCTAATCGCGTGCCGGCACGTAATCACCGTTGGACAAGAGCGTAATAAGCACGCCATTCACACACTGGCGTCTTATCATCGCGAGTTGCCGCCCGTGTCGCGCGCACAGTCATAATATGTTTCCGCATCGCTTATATGCTTTGGCGGCAGAGAGTAATTTCATTATTTCGCAGCTTGATATGGCACTATAACGCTAGTCGGAGGCACTAGCGCATTCATTCTGGCGCCGCAATATTATGATTATTATGTCATTCGTTCACCGGACGACAGCGAACACGAAACGTGCATGTTTTTTATGTTGCGTCCGCCGTGTCATGTTGCGGTTTGGCGCAGAGCGGAGCCGGTGTTTCGTGCTTCCTGCGTGCTGCGATGCGATTCAGCATACAATCGCGCATAACCAACGCAACGCAATCGGGCAGCAGCGCGTTGATTTCATCGCGTCATCGCTGGCATTGTCGTGGTCCGCTGTACAAGAAAGCAGCGGTCGTGATAGTGATCTTGACACGCTGCGCAGGCGCGCGTGTGGTGGACAATGCAGTGGTTTTGTGCAGAAACACATGAACAGCACTCGACGTGACACACTCGACTGTGTGCAAGCTGCGGAAAATAGTATTTTAAAATAAAAGTAGGGATTGTGTCTAGAAATTTAAGATAGTGTTCGGGAAACATAACAATGAGTCCGAAACTATGCTTCAAGATCATTGTTCTTAGTTTAAATTGCATATGAAAAATCGTCGAAGAAAAGTCTCACCCTATCTTCAAGCGCCCAGAGAAGAACGATTAAAAATGAATGGAGAAAATAACGAACAAATAACAATGAAGGCAATTTTCACATATTTTTCGATGAAGAGGATTCATGCAAAATTGTATGCCCATACATTCGAGTATACGCACATTGCTCCAACAATCAGTCATTCCAGTGAGAAGTTATGGCTAATCAATTTGTATGGAGAGTGGAATCATATATCTTTCTCCATACATCATGTTCGTATTTCGTGTTTGGATTAGCGGCAGCCACTTTTATTTATGCATGTTGATCTGACAAACCCGCATTATTTAATTTTTTGTGACTCTTACTTTTCCTACAATACTTAAAAGAAGCATAATATCGTTTATGTTTCAAATTAATGAGCGGATAAAGGGGAGTGTAATGTATTTTTATAAAACGAAGAATAGTTATAAATACGCGTCGCACATAAAGGTGACGAATTTGTTCGAAATTTTCCAAGCCTTGATCATGCGCACTATTATGTTTCGTATGTAAGATATCTAAATCGTTAGCACGACTCTATGAATGCTCGACGACAGACTCTTGCAGACGGATTGTTATCTAGACACCGCTACATCGAACCGGTGTTTCTGTCATTCGTGCAATCGCGAGAAGGTGAATTAACGTGCAAATTTGCATGACAATTTGATGCCCAGTTGCACGCCTCTGACGCATCCTCGCCGTATTCAATTGCATCTGCATTAAAGACCCGTATTGTGCAATTGACTTTCGGTCTGTTCTGCGTGGCCTCGCTCTGCGTGACGTCCAACAAACGACACCGGTGTGTTCGTTCAATGTTTGCACGGAACACACACACACGCTCGCCGGGTATTATCTCTGATTACGCACAAATTTCGAGTATGTGCGTTACACATTTCACTTATCAGTTCCACATATACGCATTTTTTCCTCCGAGCCAGAGAATTAACCATAATTCCAAGCACGTCAAAAATGTATGCTGTCTGTGCTGTATGTGTGCATTAGTATGAGTGCGTGTGCGAGTTGATACGAATGCGCGCGGATATTCACGCGCATTGCGCGCGCACATGGCATTCATTTCTTCGTGTGTGTGCGCGTGGTATTGGTTTATTGACTTCGCGATAAGCGCGAGCCGCGCTCGCGACTCGCGAGACGTATAAATATCATCGGGGAATGCGGCGGTGGCACACATGCGCGCGCGTAAACAGGCCACTGGCGGAGCATCGATGGAATGGGTTCGATCGCGTCGTCACGCCACTAAGAGCATTCGAATAAAGTTTATTTATGATTTGCCGCCGCGAGTATGCTTCTCAGTCTCTCAGTCAGAAAGAGTCGGCGTCATTTTATGAGTGCATATCGAATTTATGCCCGCAATTCGCAAAAGTGTATTTGTATACATTCGCGGAAAAAACAGTGGAGTGTTTATTGCAATAGTGGTGCAAGATATATAGTGTTATGCGATGTCATGTCTCAGCGAAAAAACATACTTATTCCTACTAAATTTTAACTTCTATGCTCCTTGTATATATTATTGAAAATAATGTTCGTGCCTCAGATTTTCTAGGTAGCTATCATGTCTCAGAGAACAAACATATTTCTACACATATTTATTTTCCATGCTCTTTGCATATACTTCAGAAATCAATGTTGGTGTCTAGAATTGTCTATGATATAGATAGCATCTTTGCCATCTTCGGAATTCATGCAATTCAACAAAACGTTACACTTTGATACGATTTGAATATATATATTTTTTTAGATCACATATCAATCAGCATAGTTTATTTGCCATCTTTCATCCCGCAACCCTCAACAATTCGATTCCTGCGCATTTCATTTCGGATCGCACAACACACATTCAATATTCTATGCTCGCAGAAAATTCCGATAGACACAACACGCACGCAACTAGGTCACCGAACCCGGCCGCAGAACCCGCACCAGGAATCGATTTTCGTCTGCTCGCAGCATAGTTTTGTCTACTGTGTTCTGATGTGCATATCATTTTGGGCCACACACAACAAACAGCACACACGCGAAAACCAGCGTGTTTCTGGTGCCGCGTTTTTATCGTCACCCTATACATTGGCATCAGCATAGGCGAACAAACAAATACTATAAAAACACACACACACACACAGTCGGTGGCATCTTCTCACACGAAAACATATAAAACACACAATAATGAAGTATGTACTCCGAATACATCATAGATAAATCGATTTGTGTGCGGTGCGTTCATTCGTGTGCAGCATGCTGTGAAATTATGTCACCACAGGCCGCACATAATAGCATTTGACTTTGCGCACCAACACGCACGCACTAACACACGAATTGCTGTCGCCCCAGCATAAACCATCCACGAAAAACCCAACCGACCCGAAAATGAGGGTAGCATAAATCATTGTCGCCGCATAGGCGAACCGAGCACACAATGTAGCGAGTGCGACATGCAAAGTGTCGATCGCACGCAATTATATTAATATGTTGCAAACGCGCATTCATAACATATACAACATACGACCACTCACGAGCAGTCTGGGTGCTATTACTCCAATTGGTTACGATCGTAAAAAATAAACAAATTGCAATTGAATCACCACTTCTGTTGCCGAGAACGAGAACTCTGAGCTGTCGTCGTCGGCATCGTCGTTTTATATTTTATATTCGAAGAACACATGCACACACATGCCTTCAGCTGGTTCGAACTCGCACATTTGTCAGTGCACACTCGCATATTAATATGGTTTTTTATTTGCGTGCATTTTCGATCGCACTTTGCGCACGTTCAATTGGAATGAGTCAAAATAATAACGTTGTGTGACTCATATTAATAAACATCGCTGCTGCTGGCGCTGCTGCAGCAAACCAGTTGTGCAGAAACAGCGCAAAGTAATATAATAAAAAGAGACATGATTCAGAGCACGACGAGCAGCGCGAGTTGAACTGTGAGACTGAGACATCATCTTCAAGCTTCAAGTGCAAGCGCGCGCGCATTTCGCGTGAAACGGTTTGCGTTTGGCGGTTTGCGCGCACAAAACCGTTGCTCCGTTTCGCGATGTTATTGGCAAACCGCAGACGTATAATAATATGTTTGCATGGCTCTATGTGGCAGTGCATTTTGTTTGGGCGAAGAGTTCGAGTTGAATAACCGGAAACCACAATATTACGCGCTAGTCGTTGGCGTCGGTGTCTCCCGCCAGTCAGCGAACGAAGTTGTAACCGTATTGTGTTCGAAGCAGACTTTCAATAAATAGTTTGAAGATCACGCGAGAGTAGAATATGATTTGTTCCGACTGGTAATTAATAACTCCAACCCACTCAAAAAATATACTTGTTTCTCGTATGAAATTATCTGTGGCTTTGTTTTTTTGTTGTATGCTGATTTTCTGCGGCAAAATCAACAAATCGAAAAAATAGCCATAACCTTTGGATTGGGCTATGAAGTGACTATTATTATTTTCCAAATTCAAAATGGTGTCTCCAGAAAAATAATGACGAAGTATGAATCGCAAAAAAAATTATTTTGGATATCGGCTTGAAGGAGACTATGTAGATGATCATGAATGATCGTTTTTCCTTAGTAGTCTAGGTACTTATCGGACCAAAAGGTAGGTACTTATAGCAAAATAAAGAGAATCGATGTATTGTCTATTGATCCCAATGTACGAGTTACTCGGGTGAAACGTGAAAAAATGCGAAAAAGTATGTACAAAAAGCAAGTATCTGTCCAAAAGTTGAAGCTCCTATTGAGGCTATTTAAAAAGATCGATGCAAGCATCATACTACCCCAATTTTTAATAGTTCGTCCACCTACGATGTTTTCGATCTTTGATGTATACACGCCTATTGGATCCACATTTGAGAAATGTAATGACACACATTTGTTGATCATAATGTACTCTTGAACATATTT
>JANTBZ010040330.1:0-31449 GCA_024741255.1 Exechia fusca
CACTCGCAGCTGTGCGTGGTGGATATTTCATCCTTGTTGCAACGACAATGTGTTCAAAGTGTGAATGATTACAATTAGAAAAATGATCACGATCAATCCTGAATACAAATAATATGTGTGTCATCATAGTCTCCAACATTCCGCCCCCATCGTCATTGACGAAACTACTGAACATAATTCCACCCAAAACTATTCATAATAGGCAGCACACATATTTTCACAATGCAACGCTTAAGAATAGAGAATCCACTCCGAATCGTCACCAGCGGCACCTTGATGGATCTCTTGAATTCCACCCAATATCGTCTCCTAATATCGTCGCCGAGACCTCGCCCTGCACCTGCCTCACATCGAACGTCAGCGGGGTCGGCAGCTCGTCCGCCAACATGCGTGGACGCCCTCGTCGTCATCTTTGGTGCAACGCGACTGCTGTAGGCTGTAACTCTCAGCAGTCGATCAAGCGATGAGTAACGCTGCACCATATCCCCGACTGTCGCTGCGCAGCTAATCACCTTCAGGAACTCGCTTTGTAGTCGCGGCCAATGATACGCATGACCCTGCAGCCAGTTCAACATCCCTGATGACGCCATCCACGCGGCCACCCGCCAGCGTCCCAGTCGCAGCGCTTTCGCACCGCCCCCAGTAGGCGACACAGCTAGACCGCTCCATTCTCCCCTTCGTTCAGCCGGCTGCACCCAATCCCGTCGTCCGATCTGGATGTTCTCGATGATCGGCAGCTGCTCCTGGTCTCCACACCATGGCGATCGTCCACCATCCGGCACCACATCGACCTCCCTGCGGTTCCCGGGATTGGTACGCAACACCTGATGCGCATCTGTCCACTTGAGCCGTGGAAGTCCACCCGACTGCCTCTCCATCTCCGCTGCGCCCGTGTCTGCTCCCGCCAAAACGTCGTCCATGTAATCGTCTCTCTGCACCACCTCCGCCGCAACTGGAAACTGCGCCCGTTCGTCCTCACCGTCCTTCTTCATCGCCCGCACGGCCTTGTATGGAACACACGACGACCCATAGGTTATAGTTTTCAGTTTATACTCACATACTGGTTCGGTCGGCGTGCGTCTCCAAACGCTCCGCTGTACATCTCCGTGCCCGTCGGCTGGACGACTGTGCTCGTCGTCGCTTGCATAGCGCCGCTCGGTGTGCAAAGAGCACCGTACCGCCATCGATCGTGATTCGCCCAACCTCGTGGACCCCTTGCGTGGCATTTGTAGCGTTGATCGCCAGGCCGGTTCCCTTCCAACCGTTCCGAAACTGTTACGCGCGCACGCCTCGTCTTCCACTGATGATTTGCGCTCTTGTACGATCTTCTTCCTTCTTTGAAATGTGCGCAGATGCGCATTAATGCTCACATGCATCGACGACACGTTGACTGCAGACTTAACGAACGATGTGTTCGTCTCGCCGGTCAACACCCACCCAAAGATCGTCTTCTGCGCCACTGGCCCTTGTGGCCCCTTGAGCACACCTTCTAACAACAATGACTGATAAACGTCCGCCCCCAATAACAGATCTATTGGCCCTGGCTCACCGAACGTCGAGTCAGCCAATTGTATGTCATCAATGTGTGGCCAACTTGTCTTACCCGTCGGCATCGATGGTAAATCGCTTGTTATATGTCGCATAACAAATGCCGAAACGTCTACCCCATCATCGTTGAAACGACTGACAACCCTGAATGCTACAGACTCATGGCATTCACCCGCATTTGCATCCCCAACACCAGCAATAGTTACATTCTTCTTCGATCGCTTCGAACGTAATTGCTGAACAATCTTTTCCGTAACCAATGAAGCATGACTGCCAGGATCGATCATTGCGCGCACAAACAACCACCCAAACGGCGCTTTGATTTTGATCACTGCAGTTGCCAGCAGAATATTTAACATTGGCTGCTGAACGACGTTCACGACAGCATCATCAGTCGGCTTCAGAAAAGAATTATTCGCCGAAATGATTTCCGATGAATGTAACATCGTGTGATGTTTGCGTTGGCAAACTTTGCATAAGTACTTATTCTTGCACTTCTTGCTTATGTGCCGATCAGTACTAATGCAGTTGAAACAAAGTTTCTCCCGAATAATGAGACCACGTCGCTGGTCAACGGACATGGCAACAAATTGTTCACATGTTTGTAAAGCATGAGAACCCCTACACAGCACGCACTGTACCGTCGTCACTACGCAATGAGTTCGTACCACTCCCTTCTCGGTGTGCGTATGTGCTTGCGATGATGATGCCACGCAATTGACTGCTTCTAGCGATCGCGACTCCCCTTCCAAAAATGTAATTAATTGGACGAATGTCGGCATATCTGTTGTTTGAGCGATATTCCGTTCCCAGACCTTGCGCGTTTTGAGATCCAATTTGCCCACTGTGTGGACAACCAAAACATCATCCCAATGCTCAGTATCCCGTTGTAATGCTTGCAATGCTCGCAAGGACTGATTTGTACCATCGATTAATTGTTTTAAATCGGCTGCTGAATCAGTGCGCATCGCGGGCAGCGCAAATATGTTTTCAATGAGCTTGGAAATTATTATGCGATTGTTCTCAAAACGTCTGCGCAAAGCTTCCCATGCCACATCGAAATTGGCATCTGTGACCGTGAAATTCCGAATAATTTCCTCGGCCTCACCCTTGCAGGCTGCTTTCAAATAAAACATGCGCTGCACATTCCCTAGTGAAGTGTTATCGATTATTAAATTGGAAAAAAGATCGCGGAAGGATGCCCACGTAGTTACATCACCAGAAAAAGATGGCGGCTCAATTGGCTTGATCACACAAGCATTGGGTCGCGGATTACCTATCGCAGGAGTACCGTTAGCGCCACGCAAAGTACCAGTCATCGTCCTGATCTCACCTGCTGCTTCGAGAAATGCTTGTTCTACGTTGAAGAAAACATCATTGACGAAATAGGACGCAGTCTCTTCCTCTTCGGCCGTGACCACCTGCAATAACGCCGCATGCGCTGCCCGGTACTCGTCCCAGTATTTCGTCAGCAACTCCAAACGAAGCGCCGCCTGATCGTTTTTCTTCAGCTTCTCGACCCCCATCTTCCGCGTGTTCACACTGAACTGTGTAATGCATCGCATAGCGATTTCGACTTTTGAAAGTTCCTCCTTCATCACGACACTTTTTTCCGCCCTTTTTCAACCGTAAGATGAAAATTCCGTATAAAATTCCGGGTCGACCCCTAGGAGAATTATTATACGGATGATAATCAAATAGCACTTCACTCACTGATCGAACCGTTATTCGGCTCTGAAGGACCAACTAATGTTGGTTCCCGTAGTGGACTGTATCTTCCCTTGGTTGAAAAACCCGAACTTGAGAAACGCGAAGTTGACGCACTGAAATCACTTTTTATTCTGACCAATATATCTCTGCGCAAAGGCTCGCAGAGCTCGAATTGTGTGTAGTACATAGCCTTCCAAGAATTGTGCGCAATATATAAATGATGTGGCATTGCGCAGCGCTCGAATGCCACAAGCGAGCAGCACTCGCAGCTGTGCGTGGTGGATATTTCATCCTTGTTGCAACGACAATGTGTTCAAAGTGTGAATGATTACAATTATAAGAATGATCACGATCAAACCTAAATACAAATTCTATGTGTGTCATCATAGTCTCCAACACTACACTACAAAAAAGGTATAATTTGTTTGTTCTTCTCGAAGTATAGGGACATTTCAAAATGTCATGTCCCGTTAATCTTCACATTCATCGAATGCGATACTTCGGGGCCAGTTCTATGAGTGGAAATGTGTTTCATAGCTAAATCAGAGAATCAATCAGAGATCAGATCAGAGGAGAGATCAGATAATTGAATCAAATGTTGAAAGATGTTTTTTTCAAGTATCGTTTTTAATAAGTCACATGTAGAATGATCACCCTATAAGCATGACATTGAGCGTATGCGTGCATGTGTGTGTGTATGTTTGTGTGTGTCTGTGCTGACAGGCCACCCCATTTCCATAAAAATCAATCACCATCACACGACTACGACGAAAGCGCGCCCGCCTCAAATCAATTGCGCATAGAGCACACGCAGCACAGCACTCAGCTCTATAAAATCGGCGGCGAGAGAAAAAACACAGCGCAGCGCTCGAGACTCGTCGCCTCGTCGCGCACACCTTTCCCGGTGAACATTGTGCGTGTGCGTCTATCTGCGCGCCCGATAAAACACAATGCACGCGTGAGTGATTTGTGGCACGGCATTTTGCATACATTAATGCCACGCAGCGACGGCGACGTCGTCGCATCGCGCCTTACCGCCCCAATTGCTCCACAAAATAATGATCGTTCCGTCTCTATTGATGCCACCAGCATCGCAGCAGCACAAAACCGCACACAAAACAATGATCGCGCGCACTCACACACGTGCTCTTGCACACACGAGCGAACGCACGCCCAGTCAGTCAGTCAGTCAGTCCGGTCGTTATGCGTTATGTGTGGGAACCAGGGAAATGCATATTACAGTTTTTTTTATCAGAAACATTTGATGGTTTGGCGGGTCTGATTTGTACTGCTTGCTTAGTTTCCGAAAGGATTTAAATCCAGGCGAATTGTAAGGACGTAAAATTCTGAAAACCCTTTGAGGGGTTCTATATTGAAATTAGACTAAGGACGATATCGGTGAATGAAGGTAGAATCATTCTATTTTAAAGCATAGCATTTCTAAGACCTAGGATTTTTGATTGAGATAGACTGGAATGAAATTAGAGTCGGAATAATCTTAAATTCTCACATTCTGTTGTTGAAAAGTTTGATTCAAGATTAAACCCATTGTTTGCAATTAATCATTTGCGGGCCTATTTGCGAACTGTGAAGAGTTGTTGGTATTGTCGGAAAAAAATACGAAGAATCGGCTCTACATAGTGAGCGGCGTTTCCCTACTCATCCCCCTGGTATATGTGTCTGTGTGTGAGCGCATAAATTACGCACGCCAGCCAGCCAGTGCTGACATCATATTCTCGAGCACGGGCAAGGCTGCCCGCGCAGAGCGATGCATTGCCTTCGTCGTATGCGTCGTGCGATTGATGATGCCGGAATGCAGTCATGCGCGGTGCGCTGCCTCGCATCGCGTAATTATCTTGTTGCACACGCGCGCACGCACACATGAAAGGGGATGGCCGCCACTCCGCACCACCAGCACCAGCCCGCACCAGCACGCGTCGTTACACATTATCTCGATGCCTCTCTAATAACGCACTATGGGGCGTGTAAATAGCACGCGACGCTCGACGTCGTCGCGGTTTGATGACTAGTCGTCATCGTCGCGGCAGCGTTGCCTATATTTAAATGTGTGCGTACCACACGATTGTGCATGTGTCGTCGCTCGTCGCGCCTCGTTGTATAAATATTGGTTTACGACTTGGGCGCTGGAATTCCGTGCGAGCATTGTGCAATCGTGCATTCGTGCGAATATTACACTCGCACAACAGTATGAAGTGAGCATAGTTGTTTGGGTTTGAACGGCGTGCGTTATGGTTTGGTCGTGTGACATTACACGACAAGCGACACAAACACGACTTGTGGTTGGATGTTCGCGCGTTTATGCTTATCGGGCTGTGCATGTCGGGTTGGCGGCGGCGACAGAGCGCGAAGACGCGGTATCGAATTACGTATTAGCGTCGAGGCTTCGTGCGAATGGTGTGTTTTGTTTGGTTTACGTGCCGTTTGCACTTGTTGCCGCCGCCGCCGCCGCCGCACAAATCGTGGTTGCCCCGTGGACGTAACCGCAGTCAACCGGGGCAAAACTGGGCAACCCAGAGCAGGGAGCAAAGTTCGTGCTCGTACAACATAACTTTCATAAGTGTGGGTCGAAATTCTGTATTTTGGTACGATGTAACTGGAATGTTTGAAGGTCGTAAAAAGCTAATAAGCGATTTAGGAGGTCGTGAAAAGTCTTACAAGGTCTTAAAAGGTCTCACAAGATCTTGAAAGGACCAATAAGCTTGTTAAAAGTTGATAAACGTGCTAACAAGCTATGTTACGAGGTGATTAAATAGCTACAAAGCGTGTATCGCTCTTTTCTGGATTTAACAAAAAATGTAAAGGTCCATGTGAAGGCACCTAGAACAAGCTAGTTAAATTCATAAGGAACGTACAAGTTCAAACCTTGTACGTAGCTTGTTAGCTCAGTCGCATTCTTTCGTTTATGATATTATAACATACAACGCGGGTTGAGTTATAACATACAACGCGGGATTGAGTTGTAATCTATAGTTTGGTTTTGCTTTAATGATAAAATATGATTATACAAGTTACACAAAATGTTAATTGATATATCAAGGTTTTTTAAACCAATTTATATCTCACGAACTGTCTTCGGTTTTCTGCGGAAATTGCGGTCCGATCGAAGCGAAAAAGATGTTTCTATACCCACTCTGATGCCTATGAGAGCATTGCGAATCGTCCAACAAACGCGGGCGAGCGCTCCACACACACACACACACACATATGACCATAACCTGCATCGAAAGCCATAGCCAAGCCAAATCCGCCAGAGCCAGCGGGGGTTGTTTGCTTACATTGACGCGCTGACGCTTGAGGTTCGATGCGGACATGCGCGGCACATACTCGCCAACATTCAACATAACAAACTGCTAATAATATGCAATGCGAAACCCCTTTGCTGCTGGTAAATCGTGCGCAAACAGCGCTGAGCATGCAAGTATGTGTGCAAGTTCGCATGGGTGGCTCGCATTGGCGGACGTTAAATAAATATGCTTTGCATTGGCTCTTTCGAGCGCTATGCTGTTGCTGTGTGCTGCTAGCTAGTCCATAGACAGAGTCGTATCCCGAGATCGTTTGCCACTCAAAGTCACGGCGAATTGGCGTGTTTTTGTATATACTCCCGGGGTTCGGTTTGTTATAAATACGGATGTCGTCGACTGGGGGATTCGAGCAACCAATACTACAGTGTAGCACTTTGTTGACTACGTGAGGATGTGTGTGTTCGACCAGTGGCATAGCTAGGATTTTCAGCTGGGGACGTGCCGTAATATGAGCTCTGGAAATAAGCGCACTACCAGCGCAAGACCTAAATCGACCCAAGGACTCCTTTAGGACTCCTTTTTGGGTCGATTTCGGACTTGAGCTCCTTTGCAGTGTATCGAAAAGATATTAGATAGAAACACAGCCCTCAGAGCTAACAAATTTAGATTTACTGACTGTTGAATTCTAAAAAAAATGATGATTCATCCAGATTCAGGACATTACATCACATCCAGGGTTAGGGTGATGTAAAACACCCGAAAAATCATCTCTGAATACGCCACTGTGCTCGACAATACTAATAATAGCTTCACTAAACAAACTCACGGGGGAGTGTGTGTGCAAAAAGAGATTACGCCAGCCCCGAATATCGCCCGGAAAAGGGGTGACCCGGACTGGATATTATATTCATTTGTGTGCGTGTGTTGTTGCCAGTTTGCGCAGCATATGCGTAAGGATTTAATTAGGGGACTTATGTCGAGCCCGAGTCAATCAGCACGGCGAATTCGAATAATCTGGTTCGATGTGCGCGATGTTCACTGCGTAATTCGCAAGTGTGTTTGTGTGTGTGTGTGGGTTTGATATTATTAATATTCACTACTATCGACGTTGAGTACGGTATTTATGGCATTAATCTGGCACATCCCATTTAGGGCCATTAGCTCTTTGTTCCGGGCTCGACGAATGCGCCCACAATTTGTCACGCACAAAAACTACATTATATCCATGCCCGTCTAACATCAGAAGAAGAGCGCTCCGAAATGGGATTACAGTTAACTCGATGCGCATGATTTGCCCTGTAAGTACACGTACATCATCTTTATCCTCTGTCGCATTCGGACAGTCGAATGGACAGAGACACTGATGGCTTATTTTCGGAGGACAAATAATTTCGCCGCTTGTTGGGACGCGTGTGAACATTTTGCACCTGGCCTGTCATTCAGCAGCGCAGCATCAGCAACGCATATCGGTATTTAACGTGCAGCACGCACGCAGCACGCACTTTTGTTCGAGTGCATAACAACAATTGAATTTTCACCGAACCATAATTCCATTTTGCGAAAATATGCGGCCGCACCGATCGGAACAGGAAAAAATGCATGCGGATAAATCCCTTTCTGGCGTTGCATTCTACTATGTTATTGTGTGTGTGTACGCTTGGTTATCTCTTCTGGCGCGCCAGGTTTTCGCGATGCCATTGATGCGGATTGGGCATTTTTTCATGCTCACTCCTCACCCTCGCCGCTCGCCGTGCACACTCGGTTGAATCGATGGAAATTCAACAACGGGAATCCCGGTTGTTTTTCGCAGTTCGCTGAGCAGCATCGTCGTGCGCATTCCTGGGCGATACGCGGCGCATATTCATGTCGGGATCGTCGGCGACGACAGAACGCCCGGAGGAGATTAATTATTCGTCGTCGTTGCGAGTTGCGACTAGTGCAAAAAGGGGGAATTTAATAAAGAATTCGTGTTCATCGCTGGCTGTCGATGGGAATGGAGATCGTAGGTTTAATGTTATTTTTCTGAATTTCATGTAGGTTTACGAGGAACTAGGCGGTTTTTAACTAGATAACGATATCTTAAGAGGTCTTAAGAGGTCTTGAAAGATCTTAGAAGGTCTTGAAAGGATATTTAGCTAGTTACGAGGTCTTGAAAGGTCTTACGAAGGTCTTGCAAAGTATTAAAAAGACTATTGAGCTAGTTACGAGGTGTTGCAAGCATATGCGCTCTCTCCCCTGAATTTAACAAGAAATATCAAGGTCCTGTTAGAGTCATATCAACTTAACAAGCTGTTTCGAGAGCTTACGTTTATATGGATCGTACAAGCTAACACATAACACATAGTACGTAGCTATTTATGATAGCTCTAGCTTTTTTTCTCTTGATATAATTTAATAACTTACAACATTGTTGAAAATATTCGAGGTTCGAGCCCAATATTACGCCACATATTGATTGATGATTCTAAATGTAGGTCTTAGAATAAAACACTATAGCAATCCATCAGCGGTTGGAGGGGCGAATATTAGGAACTGATGTGTTCACTTGCAATGCGATGCAATTACGCTGAATTCTTCATGCGCTTCCCGTGTTTCCATCGAAGACCACACGAGGACGGCAATAATTTTTCAATTATTCAAGTAATCGATCAGACGCTCCATTTTCTATTCATTCAACCTCTAAGTATACAGTCATGCTCATCGCGTTCATCGTTCAACGTGAACGCATGAGTAAGTGCGCTCGCCGCTTTTATATGGAACACATAAAGGTGTACGCGCGCAGGCTCAACACTCAACAACACACACGTGTACACCTTTTGGCCTTCGTTTTCGAATCTGAGCGCGCTGGTCGAGCGCTGGCGGGCCGGCCAGCATGCAAACGGGAACACGCGCGAGCTGCTTGACACAAAATTGCCTCTCAGACATGTGCGCGCACACACGAATCGGCGAATGCCCGGCGACACACTCGACAGTGGCGGCGGCGGTGGCGGTGGTGGCGGAACATGCGGCAATCATGTTCAGCGTGTGCGTGTAAGCATAAACACGCAAGCATATAACATACAACAGACAGTGGATTCCATAATAATGTGAACAAGAACTAGAAACGACTTAATGTGTAATTTGCGGTCAAGATAATTAATGGAATTCTATCATTTGTTTAGCAAACTGAATTCCGATTCTTTAATTATATTTCTGGGTGTTTTCATGGTGTTAGGTACATTATAGACATAACTACAGACATTTGAACAGAGGCTTGTCGAAACAAATGTTCCATAAATAAACAATTTAATCAATTGTTCTAAGTGACATTTTCGGCCTTCTTGTGGGAATATATAGAAAGTTTTGACAATTAAATGACTTATAACTAATAATCCACCGAACATAACCAAACTTTTTTCTGGGCATCAAGAAAGAGATAAGCAACACATTGTTTCATCAGGAATTTTGCATCAAAAGTTGGAGATATCCATCAATTATCTTGGCTGCAAATTACACATAAAGTCGTTTCTAGATCTTGTTCACATAATTATGCTATGCACTGTACAACATACATATCCATACGGGGCCTCTCCACGTGTAATAGGTTTTTCGCCATCATTGAGTGTGTGTGTGTGTGCATGCACGGGTATGCAGTATGCAGGCTGGCTGGTATTACACAGCTGTGCGCGCTCAGCACGGGCAATACATAAATTGATAATCGCCAATTTATATCCTGACATGGTCCCTGGCCATTGTGTTGATGTATGTTTTGTTGGTGCGCATGCGTGAATGCATGCGGCTAGGTATTACTATAAGTACACACACACACACACACACATGCACACCCGACTGCACACGGACAAATCGATGTGTTCGCAGCAGCGGCGGTGGCGGAAGGCGGCCGAGAGTGGCCTCTGCGGCAGCGGCGACTCGAGACGTCGAGTCCGTCTCTCATTCGAGCAAGCACTCGGCGTGTGTGTGGAATAATTCAAATGTTGAATTACTCGGCAATTGCTCGACAGCGAGCAGCGCAAGCAGTGCGCATTGATCTACTGCGGACGGTCGGCGGTATTTATCATGCTCACGCGCAACGCACCGCCGCAGCAATATAATCGGGGCACAGAGTACAGGGTGTTTCAGCAACAAAACAACAACGACTTCGTTAAAATTTCAAGTTACATTTCACTGTGTTTCAGGTAATATTTTGTTTGGTTCTACCCGAAGCTTGATGCTCCGCAATGCTCATTGAGTTATTGGGATTGATAGAATGAATGCCGAAAGAACGTAGTTGATTAAACAAAATGGATTAGATTAAAACGAGCGAAGGCTCTTTCGGTACCCGAATTTAAGCGCTGGTTTGAATACGATACAATGAACATGCAGTGAGAATGCTGCATATAAAATCTTATACTCATGATATTATAGTGTTTGGAATTATAACCTCCTCGATTGACCACCCCGTATTGTAAGTTTACATATATGTCATGTGGCCGCGACCGCCACTGGCGATTCGGCTGAAAGGACCGAGTAATTTATGAATACATGCAGAACTTACACACGAACGAACACACATATCTTGTTCGAGCGCCAGCCAGCCAGCCAGCAAATGATTGGACTCTCTAGTGTATTGTAAAGTTTAACGCTGAACTAGGCGGCTGTAGTTTGGTTTGAGTAATAGCGTAGACACCGTGTGTACGTTTCACTCCGTTTGGCCCGTTGGAGGGAGGCGGAGGCTTAGAGAGAGTCAGACGAGACAAGGCGACACGACACGACACGCAGTGTTGTCGTTCGTACGCAAAGTTCAATGCGATAAAGAGCGCCGGTGTCCATGTGTCATGTGTCACGCGTCGGACGCCAACCGAAGTGTCCAGCACCAGAAACCGCAAACAACTTGTTGTTCCGTCCCAGTCTGCATCCGTCGGGACTGCGCACAGCTCAAGCGCACACAAGTCACAAATCACACATTTTAGCACCAGCAGCAGCAGCTGCAGCAGCAACTGTCTGTCTGGCTGGGTCAGCATTGGGTCAGAAATGTGTGCGTGGGTGCGTTGCGCATGTGATGCTGGCTCAATTAAACCCAGCAAATATATGACTTGCGTGCAAATAAACAGGGTGTTTATTTTGGGCGTGTTATTTTCAATCTAGTACAACTTATTCGCAGTGCGTCTTTTTGATAGCTGTTACTTGATTTATGTTCAGTGAGGTTAGCCATTGCATAATGGATAGAGTTAATCCTGGAAGAACGTTTGCGGGCCTTGACGACTTGGAAGGGAATGTTCGGCGCGATATTAGTTAAAGTGCGACGATTGCTTTTCGTTGGGTGCTCATTCGCAGCTGCTGCTGAAGGTGAAAAGTCAATCGATATCAGTCAAAGTCAGATTTCTCGGGTGGTATGCACGGTTTGCTGTTCACGTGATGAATGAACTCTGTGTGTCGTACGTCGTACATCAGGTTATTGTCGACTGTGTGATATATTGGGGCGTAGAAACAACACATGCGCGTACCTCCCTCGTTGGCGAACAAAATACCGTCAATGTTGCGACTAATTGCTCGCTCGTGCCAGAGCGCACTTGACAAATGTTTCCGCCCGAACATGTTCAACATAACACAACATAATGTATTATTACATATTATCGTATTGCTCACAAACAGGCTATACATTACACCAGCAGCAATCAGTGGCTGGTCGTTCGAATCCAGCCGACTGCCGACTGCCGACTGTTAAACACAAAGGCCATTCAAATCCATTTAGCAAAAAACAACATGGTATTGTGTGTCTGTGTGTCTGTGTTTTTTTACGAGCTTGACGCGGATCCGACGGGTGCGTTGAGTGCTCGTAATTAATGTTGCGGATGCTTTCTATTTTAATTAAATCCCGTCCCCACCGAAAAGCCAGGAGAGTCGGACGTGTGGACGTGGACGTGCGCACTGCCAAATTCGATGCGGCACGCAGCAAATCCGGGGCGATCCCTGAACATATACGCATGTGACGAAGGGTCGCGAATGCATCGGATCGGGGAGGGCTGAACATTAAACCAATATTGCATTTATAGCACTGCGCGCACTCTGCACTCCGCTGCTAATGTGCATGCATCTGACTCGATGCACGCCAGCGACGACGATTTCGGCAACATGTTGCGCGCTCGGCTCGGCTCGTATCAAATCAGTTTTAATGGTCATCCGACGCCACACACGTTTGGCAACCGATAAATTGATTATTGTACCGGGGAAATGCGTATGGAAACCATGATAGGAACATTTGATATATTTTTTAATCAATCATGTATTACGCGTTTCTCAGACGATCTCAGACAAATTTATTCATATATCACACTAGCTCAGCAACTTCTTTGCGCTTCAGGTTGATTGTTGTTGAAAGTAGTCCTTAGTAGATCTTCTTTTGATAATAATTAAAATATACACTTTGTTGCTACAACCCGAAGATTTGATTTCTTTTTGGATATTTTGCTTGTATTTGAAGACTCCGGCTCGAAGGACCAATTTGACCCGAATTGACGGACAATGAGCCTGCTTGAGTAACGCAAAGCACTTTGCATTCGCATTGCAAATTCGCAAATTTGATTTTGCTTTTTCATACATGTGTGCTATGCGTTTTTGGAACATACCCCTTGGCCACATTCAAACATTGCATCACCATTGTGAAATCTAAAGAGAACATTATTCAGTGCTCACGAAGATGTAGCTTCATATTTCATATGCATTTCCCTGGTATACACAATATATAAATCCGAGATATTGAACAGTGTTCTGCCGCCCCGTGCCGGGGCGACGGCCGTGAAAATATCCGTTAGCCGGTTTCGACTAGGTGCGCATGCGAGTGTGTGTGCGGCATTAATTAAACGCAATATCCGGAACATCGTTCTGCGCCGAGCTGTTGCTCGACGGATGCGGCAGCACCAGCACCAGAGGTGGGATTTGGGGGCACACGCAAAATACACACGTATTTTGCGCGCCAGCACATCTCATTAAGTTCGTCATCGTGTACGACATCAAAGCGAAACCGGAGCCACCCCGCGAGCGGCGGCGGCGGCGGCGGCCACCGATCCACCAATATCGTGTTCATCGAGAGCGCGAGCGTACATGAGCCCATTCGGTCGTATTTTAACACGTAACATACCGCTTAACGAAACGCATAACAACACCGTGGTCAAGGCGATTGCTGTTTTCTTTTAGAACACTTTATGTATTTCTTGAATTAATCGCGATACGAAATTTAAATTTTCAATCGTCGATACAGAAATAGCTTATAATATGCGGAGCCAAACGGCATGTTCAACATCATCTGACATCATTAAATCCGTGCTGCCTTTGATACAGGCCATAAATATTAAGACAATTATACTTTTTCGCCCATTTTCGCAAGGCCCTCCATGATAGATTTTTGTCTAATATTTATTTCCATCATTCGTTCACATTGCACAGCTCAAAAATACTATAAACCAGGCAAAAATGAGGCTGGAGCGTTACGTGTTAACAACACATCGTGTCGTATCGGAGCCGCCAAGCCGCTGCCGCATCGAGCGCCACATCACAGCGAGAGAACAACAAACACGAGTAGGATGTGTGTAGATACACACACGCAGCCGAAACTGTGCCGTGTTCCGCTCATGCTCATGCTCATGATGATGCGATGATCGATATTCCGGACGCCCGTGTGTGTTGTTTATTTGTACAGACACGCAAACGCATGCGTACACTTTGGAGTTGAGTTGTGCACTGGGTGTCCGGAATAGGAGGCGACCTCGATTAGTTCACTGTTCCCAAGAAAGACGTCAGAATTCGTAATTTTTTCTATTCTTGATTCTATACAATACCAACTGAAAAGTCGAGAAATCATATACCAAACCATCAATAGATATAGATTATGTGATAAAGAAAAGTTAACAGCATTTTCTATCATTCAGCCGGTATTCTCTTTTTCGTATATAGCAATATACCATTTGACGAATGAAGACACTTGTAACCGATATCTCATTTCATAGTTATAGCAGTCTAGTTGAGATACGAATCGTGCAAGACTAATTCAAATTGTTTGTAGAATCTTGCACATTCCTATACGAATTTGTCTGAGTACTTCTAGTCATGTTCCAACAACTATTTAAGAATTGTAATGATGCAATTCAGTTGAATGGACATTTTATTCTATCATCTACAAAACAGTCTCATCACCATTTTATAGATGAGCATTACCTTCCTGCGGAATAATTATCGGTAAACTTAACATCAATACTTTGCCCCTTTCTCCTGCGAGAAATATTGTTTCAAAAATGTTTCTGCTGAATGGATTGTGTAGATGTCGCCAAGATGAAACGAATCACATAACTTTAATTTTTTTAAGCTTACATAGGAGCCGGTAGAATCTGAGGGCTAGAGTAGGGTTATGATCGAGTTTCTATGTAAATTCGCATTTGTTATCCATTTTGGTCCAGCTGCAGCGAATGTGTGAATAGTCAGCGTTGTGTCAAACATAACAAGCATTTTCAATCTATCATTATCTCATATTGGATGTATATTCCATGGACACCTCTTTCCATGGGAATCCCTGTTAAAACACGCATATGAACACGAACAAGCGAAGGCGCCCGCACACACACACACACTCTTTCGCGTATGTTCATATTAATACAATATGCATGCGAATGATGGCGTTCGTTCGCGGCATTTCGCAGATCTCTGCTCTCACATCGCGGATGAAAGCGCGCAGATTTTCCGACGACGACGACGACGACGTGTTTGTGCGCCGCTCCTTTCGGCGCAGCCACCACAACAAAGTGAAAACTTATCGAGTGCTCGAGCGCGCGCGCAGCTGGCAAACAAATCACTTGCGAACGGCGTACGGCGCCCAAAGTGCCGTCGTCGTCGTTCGTTGTGTGTAGATTATCCCAAAACGAGCGACGTCGCTCGTTCGCGGTGATAAAGTGAAACATTTTCGACGGAACACGACGACGACGGCGGTAACAACTTATTCGCGATTGCACTCACTGCCAGACGAGGCGAGCCGCGCGCCGACCAGACTTGTTCAGTAGCTGAAAAGTATTTCAAGTACCTTTTCACTCTAAATACGAAGTAATGTCATTTTTCATGTTCGTCGGAATATTTTCACGGGATAATATTCGTATTTCTCCAGACATTTTCGTTAGATTATCACGATGAAAAGACTGTCCGATGTATGCTATTTGGCAAGAAGCGTCGGTCGTTGCAATGCCCCAATTATAATATAATTGCTATTACTTAATAAACCAAGAACGCTTACTTGAGAGCAGATGCAGCTCAGATCAGCCCAAACGACTAACCAGCTCAAACGGTCAATACATTTTTAAAAATCATGACTGATTGGATGTATTTGAAATACTTTTCTGGAGTATTTTGGACTTTTCAGACTAAATACTTTACAAAATAAATTGTATTTTGTGTTTTTTTTCGGAAATACTTATTTGAACAAGTCTGGCGCCGACATCACTGTCTGCTGCGGGCATTCGAGATAATCTTTGTGGAGAACCAGCCCGCCTGCGTTCGCTCCGAATCGGCGGGCAGGCAATAATAACATGTCAATGTTCTTTTTGCCCGTCGTGTTCTGCCGCAGAGAAAGCGCGTGGGATGTGGGTTGCGGATTTTTTGTTCCCGCACCGCACAGAACATAATAAAGTTCTACCTTCCGCTGCTGCTGCTGCTGCTGGTCTTTTTTCTTACTCGTTTCATAATTTCCCAACCGCACAGAACTTTCACCCCGCATGCGTGCGCAGGCGTCTGCAAAGTTCAAGCAAGTTAATAAAAGTACTATAATCAAAACCGCCACAGCGCCGGCGCCAAGACCACGTTCCACCGCTCCGGAGCAGGAGCAGCAGGAGCAGGAGCAGTCAAGTGAATTACGACTCCACTTGATGCTCGGCACGGCACGGCTCTCCGGCTCTGCGGCCCCGCAAAAATGTCGGAAGTCGGAGCAGACATTATTTAGCGACCGCGTGAAAAGCGACGAACGTAGTTCTGCGTACACACATAATTGCTACACGTGATTCTATTACGATCGGCGGGGCGGTGTTCCCAGACAGCCAGCCAGTCAGAAACTATGGTATCAGGTGTGAACGGATGCAATGCGAATAATGCTTTCAAATGAGAATGGTGCTGAATACCGTTGCTTTCTTCGTTTGCCTGTTCACATATCAAATGTGACACCTGCAATGTTACCGATTAAATCCTTACAATATGATCTTTACAAGAGTGGAACAACCCTATAAAATGTGTCACATTGGACCAACCAGCGAATATTCGGAACAAGGTTGTAAGTTGTAAGTTATAATATTGTACCAAGCCAATAAGCTAGCTACGAGGTGTTTAAAATGTCTAAAAAGCTAGTTACAAGGTGTTAAGAAGTTATGTTGCTAGTTACAAAGTCCTAAAAGGTCTTACGAGGTCTCAAAATATCTTACAAGGTCATACGAGGTATTAAAAGAGCTAACAAGCTCTGTTTCGAGGTGATAGAAAATCTAACAAGCTTTGTTACTTACAGCTTACAACCTTGTTACAAATATTCACGGGTCGGGCACATTGACAGGTTTACCTCCAATATATTGAGCCTACTTTGGTCAAAGCAATTGTCGTTATTCGAATAAATTCAACATTCCACAAGTCCCTATGTCAAACTTCTGCACCCGATATATGAGCATACGACTGTGCTCGCTTGTGCGTCCTCAGACGTATGGCACCAGCAAACGCCGCTCTTGTCTGCCAGCATGGGGGCCAGAAGGTGCGCGCGCGGAATAAAACAGGTCTCGCAGGTCACAGAATACGCAGTATTTTGGTACACGAGTGCACGTCAGATGACTTAATCGGAGGGAGATGCGCTGCTCGCACGTGTCGGAGCTCACCGCTCTCACGTGCGGTCGCAAAACTTTCGCACCGGCTGTCGGATGGAACTGTGGCTGAATTGTGGCTGGCGGTGGGTGCGTACAATTGCCGAATTGTCCTTCCTGCGACGAATGCCGTCGCACACCGCAAACGCCGAAATTCAATTACCTTGGCAATTTGGCGGCAGCCAATGGTGCGATGAATACAAATTTGTTTGGCTTTAAATTTGGGCGCCGGGATTTTATATCATACACGCACACGATTATGCTTGAGCACGAAATCCGAACAGTTGGAGCTTCCGAAACACGCATAAAGGAAACCGCTTTGCGTATTGCGCATGTTGTATTATGTGCATGCATGTTTATGCTCGGGCCAACAGCGCTGATAAGTCGACGTTCGTGTCTGTGTCTGGATTTATCGTTCCTGGTCTTTGTCTCGCTGTGCGAGTGCGAGTGTTGTCTTCGGACACATTCATGGTCCTGTTTCAAATTTATGGCCATATTTGCGTACAACAGTCACGTAGCGCAGTTAGAGTCTTTCACTTTCACTTCACGGAACTGGAACTGGAACTCGCTCTCGCTCTGCCGCACTCGCTATGTGCACGATGTCTTGTCGGGGTGTCGTCTGCGTCGTCGTCGTCGTCGTCGTCGGAGATACTTTGACTACGGTTTAGGACATTATTCTACTCAAACCAGCGTTGGCATTTGGGTTCCAAATGTTCCTTTTGGTGGCTTTCTGGGACGTGGAAGAAGTGACGTGGAGACATTTGGACGCGGGGTGGAACTTTGTTGTAGTAATATTAGGAGCTAAACCCCTACAAATGTTTTGTAAAGCGATTGAGTGCAATCTATTACGTTGGGAACCCTGTGAGGAACATTTTGGAACGTCAACAAGTTCCAAAAGAACTTTTGTATGGAACTTTCCCATTTGATCATTTGCCAACGCTGACTCCAACCACTCCACCCATTGCTCGCACATTTAGCTAGCTAGCTCTTGTCTCGCCAGCAAGGGCCATTACTCGAGATTGCATGTAGCAGAACATTGCGACATGACGCAACTTCGTGTCCGCAGACACGCAGCAAACTTGGCACTATAAACAATGCGGTCGCATTGGAATGGAGTAGGAGAAGGAGGAACGGCGAAAGAAGATAACACAAGATAGGTCGGATTGTGCGGGCCATGACTGACTGAACTGACTAAACGATATGCTTTGTCCGATGCTGGTCTGGAGCGAAAGCGAAATGCCTTGATGTGTGTTAATGAACGCACTTCTAGCCAGTGCTCGAGTCCGCAGGTGAGCATCTCCATTAGGACGTTGCGGTTGTTTGTGTGAAGTCTTCACCCTTCAGTTCCTTTGAGAGCGAATTCGTTCCCATTTAATACAGAGCACAGTGCGGGCTGCCCATTTCCGTGGTCGTGTTCGTAGAGCCACTGAGCATTTCTGTGAGTGTTCGCTCGATGTTGAGTGCCTTAGTCGACGTGTGCGGCCACCGGCCAGTCACACGCACACCTCGTAAATCAATTCCATCACTGAAGAGCGCTCCAGTTTGGCTCGGTATCACACGAACAATCTGATGACGAACCGGTCGTCGAATCTAAACGCCGTTCGCTTTGCATCTCTCGCACATCAAATATTTGTAAGTGGGCGGGCGAATCCAAGTCTGGCGGGGTCTGCACACGAGCGTGTGTGTGTGTGTTGAATGTGTGATGGCTAATAGGACACCCAATTATGGTAATACGAACGAACACACAACCGAGCATAGCACCTAATAGTTCTCACGCGGGAATTCTACACGTATCCTACACG
The DNA here is from genome assembly GCA_024741255.1 of Exechia fusca. Classification (NCBI taxonomy): domain Eukaryota; kingdom Metazoa; phylum Arthropoda; class Insecta; order Diptera; family Mycetophilidae; genus Exechia; species Exechia fusca. The sequence continues at coordinate 19,174 of JANTBZ010040330.1, forward strand.
AATTCTACACTTCTACACCATATCAACATCGCATCTCGTCTCGTCTATTATCGTTCATCGTCGCCGCACTCGGGCAATAAAACCGAGCTGAGCACACACGCGCCAAAGTTCCAAATCGTATGCAACGCACGCGTGCCATCTCGTGTGGTTTGTTTGAATATTATAGTGCTCGGCGAGCTAATATTTTATGTGCGCCACACGTTCCGCTCGCAGCGCACACACGCGCGCACACACACACGCACGTACGAATAGTACATGGGCTGATTAGTCTTGAGACTAACTCTATGAAGGAACAAAAAATAACATATGGAGAAGAAGGTATTCAAAGTCTTATTGAAACGCTGATTTTTATAGGTAGAGGGACTGCTGAAGCCAAAACATGTCTTGAGAAATTTTATATCTTGGGTCTGCCCTAGCCGAAATAAAGTTCGGAATTTTTTTTAACTATTCTGTACCGACCATTTGAGCAATGAAGACGATGCGCGCAGTGGACGCGAATTTGGCAGTTCCAGACGAATACATCAATAAGTCCACGAAATTTGTTTTTAATCCGGAAAGCATGGAACCTTGAGAATGATGATACCCTGAAGTTATATTAAAAATTAGTATACATATCGTGCATACGGTTTTGGGCATTTGTGAGGCTGCCGGAAAACGCAAACAAATCACAATGGACTAAATCGGCCAAATAGCCATAATCAATGAATTGGGCTATGAATTGTGGTCCCATCTATGCGTATTTGTCCCTCAGCGAGTATTTTATATTTTCAAAATTAAAATGGTAGCTCCAGAGATAGAATCAGACAGTTTAAATCGAGAAAAGAGCATTTTGCAAGAATTTGTTGAAGGTGAACGAGATGTCCTGGGTTCGTTGATTCAAGGCCATCGAACTAAAATAAAACTATGTAGAGAATTCAAAAATATTGTTCCTTCATAGATTGTTCCGGGACTTCTCAGCCCATGTTGTACATTCCGCATTTGCGCTGATGCATCAAGTCGTCGTCATCGTCGTCCACGATGTAATATCATACGTGTATCTCTGTCTGCGTGTGTGTGTGCATATGCTCCACAATGATACAGTGTATGAGATAATACGACGATGCCGATGCCGTCGGTGTTTCGGTGCGTGTGTGTTAAGAAAATACGATCGCGTTTCTCGGTGATTTCTCGGTGTGTGAACGTGCTGCGATCGGCCCGACAGAGTGCAACACATACGAGAACACACACACACCAGTCTTCTTCGGGTGTTTTATCTAAATTTCATCGAAAACACGGAAAGTTATTCCGAACCCAGAGTCCGCGCGTGTACGGCGTGTACTTTCTTGGTCGTGAACCTGTACAAACACACCGAGAGGAGTCTTCGTGCTGCTGCGTGCCAGCATCGCTGGACGTCGGCGGTATTTCAGGTTTCGTTTTAATTTATTTTTCGACGGCCGAAGCAGCAGCAGAAGCAGCAAGAAGAAGAGAAGGAGGAGCCGGCGCAGTATACATTCGAGATGATTGCATTACTCGCTCTGTGCGTGCGGTGCCATTCTGGCGCAGAACAATATAATTGCATAATTAAAAACGATGCCGCCGATTTGAATAAATCGGAAGCAATCTGGTACAACTATTTTCTTCGTAGGTCTCTTTGACAGCTGTCACTTGATTTATGCTCAGTAAGGTTTGCCATTTCATAATGAATAGACTTACTCCTGAATTATTTAGCCTGTTGCGGGCCTCTAAGATCGTGCGATTTCACACGGTTGAAATATATTTTGTGCGGTTATTTGAAGTCGTTTGCCTACGCAGGTAAGCCAGAAACGATTGACGCATTGGATGAGAATATTCGGCGAGTTATTGCAGAAATACGGGTCCAATTGTAATTGTATCATACACGAATCATACACATTTGGCCACCAATAGGACTTTGTACTCTCACATTGCACTTGCCTCCGAATTTGTGGTATAGAGAGCGAGCATAAATCAACCCACAATCTAGCCCTTATCGACATGCGCTATGCGCTATACAATTAATAAATCATTTTGGAAACACACCACTTCACACGGACACGGACAATGCATTATCTTTCTTCGTAAGCGAACGCTCCAATTCCAATTGCATTGAAGCAAGATAAACCAAAGTACCGAGTTCAACTCGATCGCCAACACTTGGACTCAGGCGACTAGCAGCAGCATTTTTAAACGGCGCTTCGCGAAAACCTGAATCGCTGTCACAAAGCGGGTTTTTGCGATCGTGTGTTGTCGTTATTTGTTCTTTCTTGTCGCGGCATTCTTGCCGCGCGTCGCCTCCGCGCTTGCAAGAACGCATCTCAAGGTGTGTCGCTCGACGGCGTCGGTGTCGATTCACGCCAACACGGCGTACATTCGATGCGATGAGCGGGCGCGGCGCGTTCCAATCGGCAAGCTTCAGTTTGTGCGCGATTGCCTCGCTCGGATATCTAATTGGATCATCTTGTGTGTGCGCACGCACGTTCGTAAAAGCGAGCACGCTCGGCGCTGCGGTGTGGGGATTAAGTCGCCATGGCGGCGGCACACGTGCACACGTGTCTGTGTACAACATCCAGTGTTTAGCACCTCTATTCTCAAAGTGTCTGTATGGTGTATGTTATAAAGAAATCGAGTAACTTCTGCTGGCGTGCGGCGCTGACAGGATTACGTCGCACAACGCCAAACGCTTTGAGTGAGCGTGTGCGTGTGTGTGTGAAAGGCATCAATGGACACACACGACAAACAGAGAGTCAGTGTGTGTGTTTGTGTGTGTTTGTGAACAAATCTCCCGTTCCCCCATCCGGTGCGACTGACGTACGTGCGAGTAGAATGTACACTTTCATGTCGCCAAAGTTGGCGAGTTCGCTAACGCAATTTCAAACTGTCGTATGTACTACCCGACGCAATTGAAGTACGTGCATCCTTAGACATCTAAAATATCTCCCAGTTTGTATGTCATTCGTCTTGAAGGACATAACTTTACAGAGGAGCGACTAAGAAATAGGAAAGAAATTGCACATTGCACATAAACTCTTTCAGAGTATTTTCCATGTAGTATTTACAGGACGATGATTCGGGGTTGGTCATCGATCGAACATTGTGAGGTATAATTTGTTATGGTAGATTTTACTCGAGAGAATATGCGATTTGAGGCTGTTGTGTCTGACAGCATCAACTCAGCATCACTCACTCAACAAAACAAGCAAAAGGAACCGTAAACTGTTTCGGATTATGTTCCTGTTGACCAGCTGCTCAGTCGGGACCTCGGAGTTGTGTCTCCTGAGTCTACTGTGTTTCATAAGAGCATCGACAAAAGTACACCGGCGCCACCGTGCTGGGCCCGCTATGCCTTACTCCTACTTCTAACACTAGGATAGTCGGAATATAGTCCTCGAGCTTCAACCAACCTTGTTCATTCCTATCTATAAACTCCATTCATACATCCATACTCCACTAAACAAAGTCTGCAAAGAGGCGTCTGAGCGATTCGAAGTCTGTTCATAAGTTTGATTAGACAGTGGCCAGTGAGATAGTTGACTAGCCTGCCAACTTTCTCACGAGATAAATCAAGAATTTATCTGGTAACAGAGCGTGGCAGTTTAGTATGAGCACCTACAATAGAGCTGCTTGTGCAGGATTAGCATTGTTGTTCACAATAGAGCTTCATAGGTCTTGCTCAGAGCGGTTCATTGAGAGGTGAGAGGTTCATTCAACAAAACTGCATTACAATTTTCACTAACAAGATAGAAGACATTCTATGTATGAACGTACTCCACATACGCAGGCTAGTGAACGCGCAATGATGTTGTCGTGGCGACTTTAGTTCACAGAGACGAGACGACGCGTCGCTACGCACAGATTATGTCCATGTGAGTACAAGACAGTTCGGCGGAGCACTTCCCACACCACACCACACACATGCCAGTTTTATTATCGGCCAGAACTTGGTCGCACGGCAGCGCGACCGCCTCCAGATTCCATGCGACATTCGAATGCACGACGAAACGTGTCGCGCACGCGCACGGCGAGCATACTACATATGATCGATCGATCAGCGATCAACGATCGCGATGCGCGGCGACGAGGCGCTAGCTAACACAACTGCGATAAAATTAACATAAATTTATCGGGCGTTTGTAGATTCCGTGTTCCAAGCCAGAGTGTGTTTGTTTGGGCTCGCGTGTGATAACGCCCATACACACGACACACGCGACTTGTTGAATTTAGATTGCATTAATTTGCCGTGCAGTGTGCCGTGTGTGTGTGTTCGAGATTCGGCGACATGTGGGAATCGTGGAAAATAGTATTAGTTTGGCGTGTAAGACATATCCCCATCCGTAGGGGACGCGTGCGTTCGTGCATGTGTGCCCCCCATGTAGCATATAGCCAGGGCCCAGAAGTTGAGGGAAAAATCTCTATTCTTCCTTTTCATCCTACAGAACATTTGTAACCACGATTAAGCGCCACGTTTCCGAACGATTCGAATGAACCGTACTTAATTATATTTTTCATTCGAAATATTAATCAGTATTATGCTTAGCCAATTGCACTACAGACTACAGATTGTTTTAGTCACACCTTTTTCAGGCCCTTAAGTTCCGGGCCTCGAATATAGCATACAGGTATCAGGTATTCTGAATCGAATATGCGTATTGGCCGTCGTTGCTCGATTTGGGATTAATGGAGATGAGATTAGGTGCGATCGAGAGATATAACTCAATTAGTAGGTGCCGCACTCAAGACTGTGATCTGCATATCGATTGGCGATTGTGAGGCGCATTCTGATGCGTTCTTCGAGCGCCCGAATCGTTCTGAAAACAGAACCGATAACTTGCAGCTGCGCCAGAGAGACGGCCTCTTTGAACAAGACCCAACGACACAAGCACACTTTCCATTCAATCGACTCGACCAATATATTGTATTGACACTTTCCCATGCTGAGCGCAGCGCAGCGGTGTCGCGCATTGACTGATTGCTGAGAGCATACGTGCGCGCCCATTTGTACCGTAAATGTGTGCCAGAGGCCAGCAGCCATGCTCGGACCAAAGCCGGACCAAAGCCGAAAACTAAACCACCGTATGCGCAGTACATATTATGCAGTTGAAATTAATATCATTTGTGGCAAACGAACACACACATGAGTGGATGCGGTAAATCAATGACACACACACACACACACACACACACATGAACGGTGTGCTGGCGGTGAACCGATTACGGGGTAGACCCCGATTGGTATGTGTGGCATTATGTGGTATGGACAGACTTGTTCAGTATTTGGAATATTCCAATTACTTGGTTTGCTCTGCAATGAGCCGTTCAGAACATAGGAGCAGGAGGTCAGCACACATTCACAAAAATATGGTTTTGATTGTGCTTTTAACTTAGGTTCTTCTGTACGGAGCTTATCTTCCTTGCGAAAGAGAATAGTAAGATTCAAATAGAGACACACACTTCAACTTGCTATATCAAAGCAAAGGGAGCATAGCAAAGTGGGCCCAGATCGCCGATTGCACCGTACCCATTTTCATACCTTCAAACGTTCGATTCATCATGCGCTTGGCCGAATTATTTCCACGATTCAGAGTTACACCATCATTTGTTCATTTGAACAAGTCTGAATACATGTGAGTACCACAGACTGTTAAAGGTGTGCGCTTCGCTGCACGCACAATGGTACAATCGCTGCACACAACGACGAATAGCCCGCCGTATTGTCTGCACAAGCGAGCGAGCGCGCGCGTGCGTTTGTTTGCCTATATGTGACAATAAAATCGCGCTCGTTCAGTTACTATCGCGGACTATCGGGTGTGCGGTGTAGCGGACAATGATTATATTGGACCGACTCGACGCGTCTCTATATCTGTGTAATTATAGGCGCGAGTGTCGAGGAGCGTATCGGGTGGTGGGCCCTATTACATGCTCGCTCTGATATCAGCTGCGCACCTTTGTCAGTGCTGCTGCTGCTGCTGCTGTCGAGCGTATCGTTGATATAAATTACATGTGCGCCAGTTATACACAGTATAGTGTAATATAGTTATGCTGGAGCCGGCACCAGGGAGCACAAAATAGCTACTACTACTGGCGCAAGCGTGTCTGATATGAGCGCACTTCGCGTGCACCATGCGTAATCAATTTGTGTTCGGGTGGGGTGGAGTGAGAGCGTCACGAAAATCCCTACGCCCGACGAGTGTGTGTATGTGTATCGACATCGACGGATAACTATTATAAATGGACTGGACAATATGCAGTAGAGTATTGGGTGGGCAATGTGGTGAATTCACCGAGATTAACGAGGTTTGAAATAGGGTAACTAGACAGTCGAATAGAAAATTGTGGGACTTTCAATCCAACAATTATAGCTTCTTTTGCCACGATGTCTTCATTCATCTGAGCATCGACACTTCGATTGAATATTATTGAGATGAATATGCCCGAATCCAAATTCGGGGTGCTCTAACTCACAACTCAACAGATATCCAAGCACTGAAAGTGTGAACAACGAATGACGACGAACGAACAACGAATGACAACTCTACAGATATCTAAGCACTTCTATTCATAGTGCAGCAAATAAATAGGCAATTGCAATATTGCAAAATATTTCGAAAATATCAAAACTCCTTGCCATCATTCACTGCAATTGCCACTCCAGTCTACTCTACACCACAGCCATTCAATACGCAACTGTGCTGTGCTGCGCTGCTTCACTGGATTACTCGCGCAGTAATTTCCCCAGACGAACACTGGACAGCAGCAGAGCATTTCGCATTACAGCTGGGCTGACAAACAAAACACCACACAATCGCCCGCAATCGATTGGAATTGAATCGTTCGTCATCCTAACAATTAGCCATATTCCGAGTTCTGAAGGCACCTGGCGATTTAGCACTGAAAGTAGGGCTGATTGTTCTACCAGCTACTTCGAGAAATGCTGACTAACCAGCTCGAATCAGATAGAGTGAACTATGAATCGAATAAGCTAACTTCGTACACTTTTCAGCACCTCGTCGTTCTGTCACATCGCGTCGTGTTCTGTCCAAGCACTTTTGATATACTGGCGATCGATCCAAGTTGGATAAAGGCCGAATGAAGCTCCTCCAGTAATATCGAAGAACACGGAATGTTCTTCAATTCTTTGGAAAAGTCTCAATTTCTTCCACTTTTCTGGTAATTTTAAACTAAACTGATTGTTTTTCCAGCTACTTTGAGATATGCTCCAACCTGTTAGAGTCAACTATCTAATGGATGAGCTGACTTTGCACACATTCCAGTTCATCAAACATCGTAAAATCACATCGCGACCGATTCAAAGTTAATTCTAGATCGAATAAAGCTCCTCCAGGGCAGATCGTAGCTCCAGAGAATACGAAAATCTTTTTGCTGGCTTGTTTGTCGGCACTACAACATATGAAGAGTAGCAGAGCATCATAACCGTTTTGGGGGATTCCAGAAGCCATGTGATTAGCACAGCGCTCCAAAGAGTAAGCCTATTCAACCTACAACATCCTTTCTTAGATCATCGGGGATTGCACCATGGACGTTCCGATCTTGAGGCAGGCATTCTAACCCTACGTCACTCACTCAGACTCACAGATTTATTTTCAATCCATCGAACTTTCCCTGAATCCCAGCCAACCCCACTCACCTTTGCACTCGTTCGCCTCGCGATACGTCGCCCTGCCCCACGGCCGATCAAAATGGAACGCCTTGCACCGCTCGCAATCCCTGCCCGCCGTATTATGCCTGCAGTCACACGTCAGCTGCCCCGGCTCCCCATCCGCATCCTGCACACATCGCGCTCCATGTCCATTGCACTTGCACCGGCCGCCCACCGCAAAGTCGCTGACCGCATAGTGATGGTTAGTCGTAACGACTCCTGCCGAAGAAGCCACCGAAACGGTGACCGCAGTGCCGCCAATGCGGTTCGCCCCGATGATGTCATCGTCATCATCTTCATCGTCATCGCCGATGACGCCTCCACTGCTGCCTCCACTCCCAATCAGCATGCGCCCATCCAACGTCTCATCTTCCTCATCCTCATCATCCTCATCGTCATCCTCCGCCGACAGCGTGGCCGCAGCAACCGCCAACTTCCGGCCTCCGGTCGCCATCGCCGCCTGCGGCTGATCCATGTGATAGAACTCATCGCCAGTGCCCGCCATGTCGCCAGCTCCGGCATCCACCTGCGGCATCTGCAGCCGATGAAAGATCACCCGAATATCGGTCGCCGTCACCCAGTCCTGCAGCACCGCCGACGTATCAAAGTCCTGCGCCGACGGCCGTCCCTCCAGCGTACTGAAAGCTATCCTCGCCGCCCCTCCGCCCGCCTCCGAACCGCCCGCCCCAAACCGATGCGAATCCGAGCACCGTGCCTCCTGCTCATTGGCCTTGGTAATCGTGCCGCGATTCGGCCGCCCGTACACCTTGCGGCACTGCGAACTGTAGAACTGGAACGGCTGCCACGTCTTCCCATAGTCCGCCGACTTGTAGATCGCAATCGAATCCGGCTTCGCGGCCAGCGGACAGAACTGCAGCGACACGTAGGTGAGCTCGTACTTTTTGCCCAGCGACAGCGTCAGCGTGACGTTGTCCGGAGGGGCGTTGGGGCCGGCCGGTGCCGGAATGGCGTCCGACCGCCAGCATGTGACGTTGTTGGGGTTGTTGAGATCGGTGAGGGCGGAGGCGGGGAAGCGGCGACGCGCGCTGCGATCGTCGCAGGTGTGACAGGAGCCGGCCGAGGAGGTGTCTGAGCCGCCGCCGGGCAGCAGATCGCAGTAGCGCTGCGGCGCCTTCGTGCCGCACGTTGATGAGGCAACGATGGGGGCTCCGAAGGCGGCGTTGACAAAGTCGGGAATGCAGCGACGGGGGCGGTCCTCGTCGTAGCAGGGATCGGCGGGCGGTTGGGCCGGGAACATTTTCAGGTAGTTGTCGGCGGAGCCGGAGGAGGAGGCCGGAGCGGAGGCCGGACCAGCGTTGGTCGGCTGACCGGCTAGAAGGAGGCCGGTGAGCAGCAGCAGCCCGCGGAGAAGGGTGGCCATGTTGATCGAAGTGTGTGGTGTGTCTTGTGCTTGATTGTGGTGGACACTTGGTGTCTGTGTGTGCGTGGGGATCGATTTCAAACGCCGCACATTGCCGATGTTGCGCAACGCGGAACGTGGCGTGTGAATATTTTATGGTATGCCACACACTCGCGCACTGCACTCGCGCACTTATGCTGCATTCATCCACTCGCACGTTTAATTAATGTATGAGTGGCCTGGCCGGCTGCTCAACTGGTTCACACCACACGCGCGCAGACACGTACGAGATAGTGGTGAGTGTGCGTGTGCGTGTGTTCAAGTTCCGCGCGACGAGCGATTCCGAACTAATTGGCGACAATATGTCTATGTTGGTGGTGTCTGTCGTGTTGGTCCGATGGCTGGCTGGCTGGCAGCTGTGTTCGTGTGCGTGTGTGTGTGTTTGTGGAACGTGCTTGCGTATGTTCGTGTCTGTGTTTTATAATTATCCGCGACAGTGCGGGTGCGATGCGAACGAACGCGCAAGCACGATTTGATTTCGCGACGTCCGAAATCGTCGTGTCTCACACACTCGCAACTCTCGCTGTTTTGGCTCCGTGACGCGTGTGTGGCGGTTTCACCTTTTAGCATTCACCGCGCCCGTCCGTGTGTGTGCGTGTGATGCGTGAATTTACGCGCACGAGACGCGCGACGTGTGCAATCGTTGTGCATGCGCACTCTCAGACGACGAGACGTGCTGCACTCACGCACTCACTGACAAAGTCGTCTGAATCCGGTGGCCGAGGAGACGGTGAGGTATGCGTGAATGTATATATGTTCGTTGTGTCTGCGACTCGCGGGTCGCGTGTGTGCAAAACTGTGTGTGCGTGCTAAAAACGGGTTTCGCGACGAGACTGATGGCTGCAAGTTGCAACTCTTTTGCGCCCCTATGTTGATGTTGCTGCTGTCCCGTATTGCTAACGGATAATAACAATCCGCAGACGCACAATCGCGAAGACCACGCGAAGATGCCGACGCGACTGGCTTCCTTATCGCCCACCGCGGCGACTTTATGTAAGCACGGCGTCTCTGTTGTGTGTTTTGCGTCCGATTGTCTAGCGCCGACGACGACACCACCGAATTCGCGGTTGGTGCGCAGTTTATTTGGCACGCGAACGCATCGGCGACGACCGACCACAAAAAACGAACACGAACTCGAAGGTGCACGCGCGTGCACAACGGTTGAAACACGACGATACACGTGAACGACGAAAATTCGTGGAACGGCGCGACCGGCGAGTTGAAATGCACACGAACGACTGTGTTGTTGGCTGCGGCGTGCTCGAACGGAATCGACGGCCGGTGTGTTTCTCACTCAATGCGCGCGCTGAGCAGAGTCAGTGAGAGAGAGCGTGCAGTGGCTGGCGGGGAGTGTACGCGAATGGAAAGATGCTGCGCGCTTGGGTTGAGTGATTTCGAGCTGAAGATGTGATGCGGTTCATACGGTGTGTAGTTGGTATCCCTAGCAGCGCGTATGGGTTGCGTGTTGGGTGTACCGCCAGGTAAATGAGTATGAAATCGCCGCTATTATTTTGGTTTGATATTTTCATAAGTCCACTCTAGACACACACACGACAAAGCTTGAATAATAACCATGGACCTAATAATGGATTATTTATCAATATTGCACATTAGAGTGTATCGAAAGCACTTTTTTGGATTTTCGATCGGGGGGGTCCAGAAAGATGTTAAACCATGTTAATATGAAGTATAAAAGATTCAAATTTGTTTTAAAAAGTCTTATGCCTCTCGAAATTGCGTTGAAATTTGGGATTTTTTGAAATGACATGAATGCATGTTTGTAGCTCTGCAGGTCGACCCAAAGTTCGGAATCGCGTTAATTTTTTTTAAACGTTATAAAAAGTGTCATGAAATAATATAAAATCAATTTGAAGATTCTAGTTTGATAAAAAGTGACCGAAAACAATATAGCAAAATTGGAGACAAAAATCTGAAAAATGAAAATTTTGTGAATTTCAACAATTCGAGATAAAAAAAGTATAGTACCTTGGAAAAATAAAAAAAGCTGAAGTTTTAGGAAATTATGTTTTTCATTAAAGGAAAAAATATGTTCACTCTCTCAAAATCGATCTTTGAAGGTATGATTTTTCGTGAAAACATTCTAATGTGCTCGATTTTTTCAGGTAAAAGCGGAATAACCTAACTTTCCTAACTTTGGGTCGACCTGCAGAGCTACAAACATGAATGCATGTAATTACGAAAAATCCAAAATTTTAACGCGATTTCGGGAGGCATTAAACTTTTTTAAAAACATTTAAATTGTTTATACTTCATATTAACATCGTTTCACATCTTTCTATACCACCTATAAACATATTTTGAAGATATTTTTTTCTTCTTCAAAAAAGTCTTTTTTAAACAACATAAAGCCATGCAAAAATTGTCCCGTATGTTTTCCTTAGATATAAACCTTGATTCTCCCGAGAATGTTCATGTAAACGTTGAAAAAAAAACAGATTCGGGTTTACAGGTAAATTTCGCTTCGAATCTCATCATTCGATTTTTTTAACATCAAGCGTTTGTGATTCCTAGCACATTGATTGGAGTTGAATTGTAGAAGCAAACTCACCAAAAACACTTATAGGGCTATAACATTTGTATTCAAGGCCTCACCGGAACGGAATCTTAATTGGAAGGATGCGTTCTATGAAATGCACACAATATCCAAAATTCAGTCGAATATCTTCAATTCAAAGGCCTTAAATGGCCGAGGCAAAACTTGCCCCACTTCACCATACCTACTGATTATTTATTTATCCTAATGGATGCAATTTTTCAAAACTGTTATTTTGAACAACAATATTTGACAATCGGGTGAAACTCACATGAGTTAGTAAGACTTTTATTCTTCTAGTCGATATTCATATAAATTATAATTTGCTTACAATAATCTTAGCTGGAATATGTTCAGTTCTGGTAATTCCAACCAATTCAGCCGATTCCTTCTCCACAAACCTGGTACGTGTGCCGGCGTGCGTGCGTGCGGCAAGAAACAGCAACAAGGTTCTGCCGTGCTCGGCACCAGCTCGTGAAATATTGATGAAGTTTGCGAGCATCGTCGCCCCATCGGCGCGCATGCGGTGTGCATGCGGCGAGCAGCGAGGGCTTCGGGGGAGCAAACAATTTAACGCCACACCATCAGAAACTCGGGCCGCCATCATCACCGAATTGATCTCCGGTCGGCGAGGCGCTTGACTACGCACAC
>JANTBZ010040331.1:0-12960 GCA_024741255.1 Exechia fusca
CAAAATCGACTGGAGGCAAAACTTATCCTCTCTATTTTCAAATCGTAATAAAAACTTGCTTTCGGTTTTTGGAGTATAACTTGAAGCATAGACCCGATACGGTCACCACTTCTCAACACAAATATAGCCGGATAAATGGTCTACCGATTGCATTTAACCATTTAAAAATTGATTTAAATTTACAGACGTGGGAGCTCCTCAAACATTCATGGCTAAACTTGCCCCAATTTACCCTACTTATTCAATAAAGTTTTGCAACATTGGAATTATCATATTATTATAGCTCGACGCACGTTAACTTTTTTTGTGTTATCGGAACATTCGACATTATTATCAAATTAGCCCTATATTTCGTTTCGAGGTATTTAGAATTTTCCATGAGATCCTTATTTCAAAATATCGAACAATTGATAACAATTGATATCAATAACACTTCTAACAATTCGACATTTTTCACGCGCACTCACCGCCAGATTCTTCTGCGATCCGCCCGTCGCTCGGCGCTCCGCATAGATCTGCTTCAGCGTCTCCATGCCCGGCGCGCCAACGAAAATCACATACGGCATGAACTCGGTGCTGTTGTGCAGCATCTTCAGCGCACTCGGCGCACAGTCCAGCACGCACATCTTGCCCTGCTTGATCACGTCCCGTATCGAGTCCAGATGCGTGCCGTACAGATTGCCATTGTGCTCGCCGAACTCGAGGAACTTGTTCTCGCGCACCTCCGCGTCCATCTCGTCGCGCTCCATGAACCAGTAGCCCTTGCCGTGCTCCTCGAGGACGCGCGGCGGCCGCGACGTGTGCGGAATGGTGGTGGCGAACTTCGACGGGTCCGAGTTGATGATGCGGTTCTTCAGCGTGCGCCTGCCGACGCCCTGCACGCCGACCAGGATCAGTGTCTTCCGCTTGAACGGCGGCATGCGCGTCACCTCCTCGTACAGCATCAGATCCGCCTTGTCGTAGTCGCCGTTCGCCTTCGACTTGTACAGCGCCTTGCGCTTCTTCTTCGAGATCTTCGTGCCGCATATGCTGATCTTGTGCACGAAGTCCGCCTCCGGCGGCACGAACGCCTTGCGGCGCTCCTCCAGCTCCTGCGACGGTATCAGGCCGATCTCCTCGTTGGTGCCGATGTGCTTCGCCTGCCACCAGTTCGGGTCCTTGACGTTGATGATCTGGAGGATGTCGCCGTTCTCGAACGGCAGACCGATCTCTTTGCAGGGCAGCAGGGTGTCGTCGTTGGGCTCGTAGTTGAAGAGGGCGCGCATGTAGCACTGCGGGCCGGAGATTCGAATTATTTAATCAGTTAGAGGGCGGAGCGCTTGTTGGCGAACGATCATGTCCGCAATTGCGTATAGTGTATACCGATTTCCAATTAGTGTGCGGTGGTGGTTTCGAGGTTCTACACGTTTACGTTTACATACCAGATTTGGACACAGGACAACAAGTGCGAGGTATGAGGTGGGGCGATTAGATTTGCAACGGTTAGTATACAAAACGCATGGAAAATAATGGACAAACTCAAAGTGGAAGCAACGAAAAGGATCATTCATTGTTAAAGTGGAACCGTTTGCAATGATCAAGTTATAGATAATACTGTTGTATTGAAATTCCGTAAGCAACAAGCACAAACAAAAGAAAGAAAAGCTTAGTGGTTAGAATTGGAGCTCCTTATTTAACTGTAGTGAAATTCTGTAAGATTATCGTGAAACAGTTTTTCCCAAATGCATTGATTCGTTCAAAATATGATAGCATGGCCGATTTCTATGCTATAGTATGTAGTTGTAGATTGAGTTCTTGTATTGGCATTTTAAAATACGTCTACTTCCACTGACTACAACTTTTCAGAAAAAACCCTCATGTGAAAACATTTTACAATACCCAACTTGTATCTACAATTCAGCATCAACAGATTTTCAATCAGTGACAATCGTCAATCGTCCTTACAATCTTCCAAAATGATCATAACCAAATAAAACTTGTCTACGGATTTATTGAATGATTATGAGTTTCTCTGTCGATTGGGCGAATCTTGAAAATATCTGTTATCTGGGAAATATGGACTATTCGATGTAAAAGAAATTAGCTATATTAAAAAGACCATAAAATACAATCGACCTAACGAATTGGCCAATAATAAACATTGACCGATCAAGTTAATTTGGCTTGAATTGAAGCTTGGAATGTATACTGGGTAAAAAAGTGTCTGTACAGTCGTTTTTGTCCATTTTCCAGGCCTACGAATTAATCCAAAATCCAACCCAAAAACCGAAATGAACCGAAACTCAAGCGGCGTGTGCAACAAATGTGTGAAAACCAACCCAAATTACAAGAAGTAAACAAGCAATAAATCAATCGAACGAACATAAAAAACAAATCACTCCTCACACTTACCGTCAGCTTCTTGCCCGTGTCTAAGTTCCGCTTTTGCTTTACCTGGCCACCCGACATCGTCAGTCGCGCCGAGCGCATCTCCTCCTCGACGCTCGGCCCGATCTTCAGCGTCAGCTGCTCCTTGGCCATCGAGATCTGGTCCTGCAGCTGTTCGGGCGTCGCCACCGGCACGCCGTTCACCTCCAGTATCACGTCGCCCGGATGCAGCAGGCCCTGCCGGTCGATCATGCCGCCGGCCAGAATGCGCGCCACCATCAGCTGGTCGTGCTCGTCCAGCTCGACGGTGAGGCCGAGCGGCTCGTTGCCCTGGCGCCGCAGGCCGACCATCTTGATCGTTTCGCTGGGCATCTCGCCGGCGCTGGTGGCACTGAAACTCGGATTGCTCTGGCCGTTGGCGGAGCGTTTGGGCCGCGGCTGCTGGCTGCTGCTGTGCTGGGCTGCTGTGCGGCGTTCGACGTTCGGCGGACTGTCGGTGGTCTCGGTGGCGTCTTCGCCTTCGCTGTCGGGCGATCCGCTTGTGCGTCGTTCGGCTGCTTGCTGTCTGGCGATAGCCTGCAGCTGTTGCTCGGCCACCTGATCGTGAGCGTCGAGCAGCCGGTGCAAGTGGGTTTTGTGGAGGACGCGTGCAAGCTCACGGGCGTCCGGATGGCGGGCTCTCGAGCAGTCGTCGATCAATTCGGTGACCAGCTGGTGGGCGCTCGGAACGATCGGTCGGAGCGGGGCGGGCGCTGCCTCGAGAGAGTCTTGGATCTGGTGGCGGTGAAGGTGGTGATGGTGGTGGTGTGACGGTATAACGGAAATGTTAGTGATCGTTGTGAATGGCTCGCTGGTGTTCATTTGAATAGAGTTGCATTAGCATGAAACGTGTGTAATAGTTTCATTCAACCATCTATGCTTGCTTATCGGTTTTACAACCATATACGGGTCTTAGCCTTCCTTATATACTCCTTTGTATATGAAGAGTAGCAGGGCTTCATAACCGATGCGGGTTTTCCAGAGGCTATGTGGTTAGCACAGCGCTCCAAAGAGCAACCCTAGGAAACATTCAACATCCTTCCTTGGATCATCGTTAGAAGAAACAACCCGCACCCTTACCTTCCGAACCCAGGACCTTCCGATCGTGAGCAGACCCCCTGTCATCTATTCGCAATCTTAAATTTCTTGTTCTTTCTGGTATGTAAAACCTTAAGGTATAACATATAAAAACTTGCTTTATCGTGGAAAACTGCTAGTCTCCTTGATTTAGTTGGCGTCGCGAAGAAAAGGGTGGGTAGCGTAGTCGGGTTTTCGAATTACAAATCATGGTTCGAATCCCCGACTACGACACCTCAAATTTACCAACCGCGTTGCCAAAACAGAGAGCTGTGTAATGAGATGAGTAATAGACATATTGCTATGCACAAAATCAACTTGTTCTCAAAGAGCAGAGTGAAGAACTCTGCCCGTGTGCAGCAGACATGTAAAGGTTGTCTTGACAGATATCAATCTCTCAGTGCAGTAGAAAAGCTACCTGGTTGAGTAGAACATATTCTGGTGCCTATCAACAGTAAATAACCTGTTAAAGCTTCGTATTTCAAATACGGTGTACGGGTGTAGATAAGATGATGATATCTCCGTGTCTTACGCCACAGGGCCTCTATTATGCATATATTATTGTGGCCCTAGAAGTAACAGTTCATTGGTTCATCTGCCTCAACTATCATGGTGTGCTCGACGTATAAGACATGGCCACCTTCCGAGTTTTTCTACCACAAATAATGTTTTCAAGCCGATCTGAATGTCAGAGCAATGTCATCAAATATTGACTTATGCGGTGCTATAAGATACGTCACTATTCCACGCACACGTTCAGCTCAGCTATAGATCACAGTGAGAAAGCGCAAATAAATAGCAGCTCCACTTGAGTGAGTGCAACCGAAAGTGCACACACAAGTCAAGATGATTCGATGTCGGCGCAAGTGTTTACACGGTGCGTGTGTGTTGCATGTGCGCGGGTGCGAATGCTGAGTGTTGAGTGCATGCATCAGAAATGTGTGGCGATTAATTGCTCACGCGCGAATAATAATAACAGTACAGTGCGTATACACTCCTTCATACCGAGCGAGCATACCGTCATCAGAAGAGCAGCGCGCGCGGATGAGCAATTAATTCAATTGGCACGCTCACTCGTGCGAACGACTCAAGTGTGCACTATCGCTAGTACAACATCACATTCACGAACAAGACATTCGACACTTATATACACACATTCACACTGCCGGCCAAACACACACCAGTCACTATGTGCGACGTCTGCATTAATCACAGCACACGCTGAGGGCGCATGAGGCGCGATCTAAGATCATCATCGTCGTCGGCGGAATTAAATTAGTGTACTTCGCAAGCTCATGACTCATTCATAACCAGAGACAATACAGCGCGTATTGAGCGTGGTATTTAATGCTATGCCATTCACAGTGTATATCACGCTCGATTTCCACATACTCTGCTGCCGCCGCGACGAAGCCACGCCAATGTCGCAGCACACACACTTGTGCTTGGCTCTCGTCTCGTCAATTAGGAGCAGCGCGCGAAGTCTCGGTCGCGCACTTGGCTGACCTATATATAGTCCATTCAGCCATTCATCGGCCTAATGCTTTGCGCACTCGAATGCAAACAAGACCTATTACAACAAGCCGAACCAGAGCGCACTCGACCCTTTCGACATTGTTGTCGCGACCATATATTTAATTGACGATGCCCTTGCCGAATAATGATGCATATGATATGTGTACACATTCAAATCGTATTACAACCCGTGGCTGAGTTGGTTCGATTTGCGCCAAACGACGTCGTCGTCGTCACATCGGTTCGCAGTCGCAGTCGTGTGTATATTGTTTGAGGGCGTTGTCCGAGAACGGTTTTGCACACATGCATGTGCGAATGCCGCGGCACGACGAAGTATACTCTGCGTCAGAGTGCGCGCGTAAGCACAATTTACATTCTGGCGCACTGCTTCGGAATGCACAAGTGTATTATTGCATTACAACATAACATAACATATACTACTGTACGTTGACATAATGCGGCGATTATACATTACTGAGGCATAAAAACCTTGAGACGAATTCCGAATCAACAATCGTTTTCTTGTTTGTCGCCTCCTCTAATATAGTATATGCTTACGGTGCACTGGCGGGTTTTCACCTACTATTTCGCATTGTTCTCTGCCGGGTCTTACGCAAATATACCCAGCAGGTGACGTCACCTGAGCGTGCCTGTAGGTTCGAGCATGTAACACACAGACAAGCTCGCTTCAAGCATACATATACTACATAAGTATAAGACAGTTCCCCGCACAGAAAACATAAAAACACTATAATATATCCAAGATGGCTGCGACGACGGTGTTTGTGTATGTAAGACCCCATCTCGTGGAGTCAGTCTCTCGGGCAACCGATCGTCGTGTTCTGTCCGTGTGCAAGTATGCATGTGCGTGCGTATGTCTCGAAGCGGGCACACAAGTTTGAGTAAAAGGTAGCGCAACTGGAACTGAATGTGTGCGATGCGATCACCGAGTAAGCGTTTATTTATCTCAGCTGGGCCTGATGAACGCCCCGGCCAGGCTTTGATCTCGCTGTTTACTATGTGTGTATGTGTGTGTCTGTGTCCCAATAGATGTAATTGCTTGCCAGAAACAAAAACGATGCACTATTAAATCGAGTAAGCGATTAGCGCTCCGCCAATGTGTTTGATCGGCGCGCGCATTCGA
Source organism: Exechia fusca (assembly GCA_024741255.1). Taxonomy (NCBI): domain Eukaryota; kingdom Metazoa; phylum Arthropoda; class Insecta; order Diptera; family Mycetophilidae; genus Exechia; species Exechia fusca. The sequence continues at coordinate 6,143 of JANTBZ010040331.1, forward strand.
TGGAGCGCATGATCGCGCGCACGCTTACACACACACACACACACACTCACACACGCGAACACACCTTAAAATCGTAACACTTTAGACTTTAGGCGCAGAGAAAACCTGTTTTTCGATGCACAGACTGCTGGTACAGAGAGATGAAGCCACGATTTGGTGTATTTCGTGTATTGCAATTAAACGTCCATCACTCTGATGGCTTTGCAATAAAACGTGTATTTATATCGCACGTATTTTGATTCGCGTCAGGTGAAGACATACACATGCACACACACATGCACACCCAAATACACAGGGGCCGTGTCGATCAATATACGCACACAAACACACTCTCGAACTCGTTCGATTCGATGACGCTGACGACGGCGGACGGCGACGGTGTACACAAACGTTCGATCGCGCGGCGCGCTCGCGGTATTATGCTCGGAACAAGTGGTCGCGCTTGCGTTGCTCAAGGTACACTGACTACTGACTGGGACTGGCTGTGTGTGTGACTGGCGGCCGTGCGCACGGGTTGGCCCCGCTAGTGAGAGAGAGCGTCGTCGAGTCGTACGTGTGTGTGTGTACGGGCGCGTTTAACCGATCGCGAGTCGCGAGACAACGGCGCCATAAACACGGCACGAACGGTGAGTCTGTGTGTGTGTGCGTGTGTGTGCGTGTGTGTATGTCGCGAGTCGCGAACGATCGCTCGCTGGATTCACGGAAAAGTCATTCTCTCGGCGGCATTCGACATCACACACACTATTGCTCAACTCTTATATACTGGAGCACGTACTACATGAATGTATGCGAGTACGCGAGCGTAGCCCGTAGGTATGTAAAACGACGGTCAATAAAGGTATGTGCGTGTTATTATAATTATCGTGTGCAAACATTTTATAACTCGCACGTGTGCTCTGCTCTGGCTGTGTTTTGACTGTGAAGATGTGTCACTATATGCACAGTGCTACGTGAGTACTTCATGACCCGAATATGATGTTGTAAAGTTATGCTGCATGTGCGGTGTTTCAGAACGGGCAGATTACCGAATTGATAGCAGTTCTTTGTTTGCAACGCGTGCGAACAAATGCTCACGAACAATCAACGATGTGTGTGCGCGCACCTCGGGGGAAAGTTCAGCACTGCGCTGCGGCGACACAACGGTTAGTTTTTCCACGTCGCAAAATGTATGTACAGCAACATAACACACATACTATACAAACGCGATGTTGTCATGACGATATCGCGGCGCGGATTGGGGTGTCGCATTTTATTGAATAGAAAAAACACCGCACTATTATTATATAGAACACCCACCCACTACTACAACAAGCCTGACGCAGTAGCGGCGAACGTGGATGGCACTGGCATCGCGAGCGCTCTCTGTTAGTTGGTTTTATCATGCACACGTAGAAATTGGTATGATGAACTCACTAGGATCATATCTACGGGATTGCAAAAGGCCTTAGTTTGGACATCCGAGAACAATATCCAATATTCACATCAAGAGACATCTATTAGCTCATAGAAGATATCATGTTCGGAGTCTGAAAACTACGCTTTGCCGACGTTGACATATTATTTCAATAATTTTTTTTATGTCACGTATACATATATGTCTCATCAACAGCCTCATTTCACTGGAAATAAGTTTTATCTAATGAATTTATTAATTTATTAACAAAGTTCTAATTTGTTCAGCGGTTAACTAACAGGAAAAGACGCATGCGGCTTACTTGCTATTATGCATGCTTGTGCGGTCAGTAAATTGATCGAATATAAATTGTTTCATGGTTTCCCTCGAAGGATCGAGAATTATTTTGGCCGATTAATGCTTATGATAAATATCTAGCGATTAGCGGGGCACTCTCACGATTATATTGGACGTTGTTTTGATTCTTGTGGACATTGTTTTTCCGATTTTTCCGATTTTGTAGAATATAAAAAATTCAAATTCAGATAAAACTCTTGTAATCAAAATTGTCGTATGAACTTGATGTTGTCAGAGTATTAAAACGTACGAATCACCCTACACCCGCGGGTCACACTCCCAAGCAAACGAAGAAACCGTTGCGTTTGTATTTGTATCGTAAATCTTATAAACTCACGCGACGCACCTTCGATTAACATGTGGTCGGAGCGTTCGCCATGCTGCCGACTTGTCGTGCGAGTCGTGGTCGTGAGCAAACATGCTCGCTCTCAACACCAATCGAACAATGCTCGCATTCGACTAGTTTCCATGCACTCGCGATGTGTGTGACCAAGTGACCATACACAGGTGTGAGCGTGTGCACGGGTCACGTAGTCGTAGGTCGCTCCCTCTAACTCGCAGCATACTCCACACAGGTGTGAGTTGCCGTTGCACGATGCAAATGCAAATCAACGTTGCCGAACTCGAACTTTCACTTTACTCTAGACTATAGGTATTTTATTGAATAACGAAGCCCTATTCGCGGTTGCTTACCTTGATCAACTGCGTTACTGCCGGACTGTCCAGCAAACCGCGCAGGAACACCAGATCCGTTTCGCTCGCTCCGGCTCGCTCGTTCAGCTCCGACAAATTGCCGCGAACGTGCTGATAGGCATCTGCAATGTATTAGGCCCAATAACAATGATATCGGTTGAGTGTGGACGCGCCGCGATGAATGGGCGCAAGAGTTCTGTATGCTACTTGTTATTATTTTATCGTCGATCGATTCGCCGAGCGCCGAGCGCGATATGATGATGGGCTGTGGTTGGCGCGTGGGTGCGAGACGATAATGATGGTGTGTGTTGGGAGAAGGCGATGTCAACGGCCCTTTTCGCAGCCGCAGCGACGACGACAACGACGACGATGGCGAAAAGGACGACGACTTCGACACACACCAACGTCGACGATGATGGGCCAAGGCAATCAGCCAATAATTGTATACCAAACACACGAAGCGCGCGCGCGTGAGCGCTCAGTGATTGTTTGCCAACACACCATTTCATTTCATCAGCGCACCCCCTAATTTTGAAACCCAACGAATGCGCATGTCTGTGTCTGCGTCGGGTCGTCGCATCCAGCAGTTCGGCTCGTGTGCGTGCCTGATAAGGCTACTCATTTGCAATATCGACGTGTTCGACACGCACGAGCGCCCACCCGCGCACCCGCGAATGATGGAAATGTGTATGCAGTTATTTTTAATAAAAAAAAATATAGCACACGTAAATTGGCACCGGATTTGGAGCAGTCTCTGTCGAGCGAGCGTTCGCATCACGAGTCACGAGGGTCGAAAAGATTGGCTCGTTTGTGTTTGTGCGCGTGCTGTGTGTTATTATTATCAAGGCTCGGAAGTTAAGGGCCTGAAAAACGATGTTAAGTACCATAAACCGTTAAAAAATGTATAAAAACTAGAACAAGGGTATATAAACCAAGTTTTCTCAATGATATTGCGATAAAAGCAATATAAAAGAGCGTGAGAAGAGTTCTCGTTTGCATTTACGTGCATGAAACTAATCGGATTGTTTAGTTCTCGTTTGCATTTACGTGCATGAAACTAATTGGATTGTTTATTTGAAAATTTCAAGAACAATTTGTTAAAAATTAATTCGAGGAAATATTTTGAGAGGACGAATTGTAAGTTTTTATAAATCAACAGTTGAACATCGATCAATATGTTTGGTTTTAAAATAGTGAAAATAATGGTGAAAAGGCGGACAAGAGCATAAAGATTGAAATGGGTAAAATGAAGAAAGATTTATTTTAATCGTACGGAAACCTGATGCATAATCGTGGTTACAAATGTTATGTAGATTGAGCAGGAAACATAGTGATTTTTCCTATACTTCCGGGTTCCGGGCCTTGGTTATTAGTTATTATCAATGAGTGCCGGTTGAAATGGTGTTGAACTGAAATTCGGTCTTGTGTTGTAGTTGAAAAATATACTCTTTCCCTTATCTTCCGGGCCTTGCTTATTATTATCAATTAGGGCCGGCCGAAATGGTGTTGGACTGAAACTCGGTCTTCTTGTGGTGTTGTAGCGTTATGGAAAACCGTTGCGGATGCGCTTTTCGCTCCTCATAATTTTCCGTAGCGGCAATTTGTTCACACCTCCGCCACAGCGCTCGATCTGTGTGTGTGTGTTATGTTAGTGCAGATGGCGGAAATCCCACATTATGGCTCACACGCACCAAAGTTCGTCATAAAAAACATGGAATCACAGCACACCGGGCTATAAACCACTTAAACGTTTTCTTTCACGCCGGAAAGCTTGTGCGCTTGTGTACACAATCAAATCGCGGTAAACGTTTATTTATACACGCACGCGCAGTGTGAGTCGTCTTGAATCCATCTGCGGATGAGTCAATAAAATTTCCCGAGTCATGATGAGTATCTGAACTACATAAAGCGCATACATGCATGCATGACCACATGTCGCGAGGCTAGAACACGAACACATTAGGAGCATTTCAATGCAATGCCAATGAATGATTGAATCATTTATGGCATATTCAGCATACATATTAATGACATTTTTTAAGTTTTATACTGAATTTTGAATATGAAAATGGCCACACTCGATCTTCTCAATGGTTAATCCAGACTAATAAATAAATAATAAATCCGAAGCGTCACTCCAAGTGTTTGATGCAGTATCTCGTCACGACCAAATGTCTCACCGTTATCCTCGTTCTGGGCGGTGCCCACGTTCACTTGATTGTGACTCGCCAGCAGCTCCAGCTTATCCTGGCGCTCCTTCTTGCTGAGCCGCACCATTTTTTGTATCCGCTCGTGATTGGAGTTTATTTGTTTCTTCTGATTTGTCGCTGCTGTATGTGTGTGTTGTGTGAGGAGTCGGCACTTGAGAGTTTCCTTCACACTGCCAACATTGCGTTGAGTCACGTTCACGTTCCTGTACACAGTATACGACGACGACGACGACGACGACCGCAGGAATGTGAGAATAATGTTCGCTCGCTCGGGATGACCAGCGGGGCCGTTGCGAACGAGCCGGCAAATAGTTTACGACCACTTGCACGCGCCCACGCACAGCACAGACCAGCAGACAACGACGCACACCCAACTAACAACGCCCGCAGTCACCACCCAAACATGCTGATCGCAGCCGCGCATTCATTCAGACTCGCAGACGCGCAGCACTTTCACCCATCCCCCGGACTCGCGCGACGCACGCGCCTCTAAACTATGATGTTGATGTTGTCGTGCGCCGAGAGTGCGGTGCTTCGTCGTCGTCGGAGCAGGGCCGTCTTATGGTGTTCAGGGTACATGGCTTATTATTATCAATTGGGCTCTACAAACTAGGACCCTTCAAATATTTATAAACACACATCATGCCGTTTGTGGTTCTTCTTAGATCTTTACTCCGCCAATATGACCTCATTTATCATGCATTTCGTTGTGTTTTAAAGAATCAATTTACAATCACAAGGACCTTAAGTTATGAGAAACAAATTATAATTAACTACTGGCAGTTTGCAATTTTTCGTGTGCGAAACAAACTCAATATATGTACATATGTACATCATTTCATGTAGATTTACGAGCGTGTTCTTGATATGTTCGAAAATGCAGACAATTTACAACCTAATCTCGGAGCGGGGCCCAAGTTACTCGTTGCTTTGAGTGAACAAAATCATTGTAAACTACTGGAACTCTGCAATATTTTGCGAGTGGAGCCTCGTTCATTAACAAATGTGCTTGCTCTTGTTGAGGAACACAGACACTTGAAGAAATAAACACAATATTATGAATGTAATGAGTAACGCTGGGCAACGCTTTAAGCTCTTCCATGACTGAGGAAAATAACTCATCATAAATTTCTGGCTTACCGGAGTTTTTCTTCAACATATTGTGGAAACTAATAAATATCCGCATGATACCGGAGCCCAAGGTTCTGCGGGTCCCAGCTCCAGTTGGATATGCCCTTGATACGGCCCTGCGTCGGAGAGCTTGTTTTGGAACAATACCAAAGTGTGCGACCGTGCGTGCGTGCGTGCTCGCATGCGCTCGTCGTAAAGATGCTTGCGGGCCGCAACGACGCGACAACGACGAGAACGACGCGACAGCGTCGCCGAAACTCGCCACGCCGGCTCTACTAGGTGACACAATTCCACAAATGCGTCGTCGGCGGCGACGGCGGCTGCCGCGGAGGCACTCGACGGAGTCATTGTGTGTGTGTATGCACAAGCGACTGTACGGCGCTTTTAAAATAGGTTTTGAAACTATATATAGGGTAAGTTCATCGGTTATGAACATACCCGATCATGTAGGTTTATCGAAATGCGTTTAAATGAAGTGAATAATGCGATAATTTTCTCACCGAACAATTTGCAGTTCATTTCTCCAAAGTGAATGCGTTTCCCGTTTGTGGACACCAAGATTTTACCGGTTGAGTACCTTATCAATTTATCCATTCAGATAAAATTCAGTATAAAGGCAGACATAGAGTTCTTGATTTTACATACAGTAGTTTCAATGCAAGAATCAAACCATCAAAATTAATCATCATCGACGTCCGATGTCAACGTTGACGATGTCACGTTTTTTGTATAATTTACGTAAAACAGTTGCATATGCGATTGAAGGCCCGACAATGAATTTTTACTTTATATGTATTTGTAAATTTACTAGGTTATCTACGGTTAAGAACAAAGAACAAATGGTTGAATTTTACATATTTGTAGAAACATGTTGAATAACGTTTTAAATCGAATCGACGTTTTATCATCTGTAGATAGCAATGGTTCTTTCAATAGAAGTACTAAGCTTTCGATATGAGATATGGCTAAAATCCAAAATGTGTCCAAAACCGGTTAACATCCCCTGCGTGTGAGTGTGTGTGTGTGTGTGCGTT
>JANTBZ010040342.1:0-12959 GCA_024741255.1 Exechia fusca
ATCAGCAACGCTCTTGAAATGCTTGGATACGTTATTATTTCGTCCACCGTTCGCGTTGGATTGTTTGTGAAATAATAAACATTAATAATACATTATTCATGTCATTCGCGTGTCTGATAGTTTTTATGCATATGATTTTCATTTGTGCTGCATACATGTAGGCAGTGAAAATAATAAAAATCGTAACTTCGCAGTTTCCGGCGGTCCTGGTCCAAATTTCAAAATTCCGGCTTCGTCATGTTCTAATCTACTGTAATTCGAAGGTGTAACCCGAAGAATCTAAGGACCGGACTATGTTTAGGATACGTTATTAGTGGTCTAACAATTTTTTGGGTCATTTATATATAATAAATAATAGATTTCTGACAATAGAGTCTCTATGTCTCCATTACTGAAATTCTGAGTTCAATCGAAAGTCATTTCAGTGTACAAGGAGCGACGAGTCCCTTCGATAGCAAACCAAATACACCAGTAGGATTACGATTGTATTTCGGGACTCAAGAGGATTAATCTTCATCAAAATGAACATAGACCATACTATTTCATATTTTAGGCCAATGAAGTCCGAAATGGCCAAAACACATGATAATACAACAAATTCACGAATAGCTAAAAACGAAGGCCAGAATCAAATAATTGGGCTTCCATTACCCATCAACAGTATTCTTCGGATTTGGCCCTCAACGACTTTTAGAACCACTGGCGAGGGAAATCGGTGTATTTGGCCGTATATATGTATATATCAGATAACGGTTTCTGTTTGGCATTTCAACAGCCCATATATTAATTTTTTTATTTTGAGCTTCGTACGTAAATCTAAAATGTGTTTAATCAAGTGCTTCATTGAATAAATGATATGAATTGGAAATTCCAGCGGACGTTGCAGACCGAATGAAAGTCAGTTATTCAAGCGAGTGAAGACATCGTTTCAGTGAATATGTTTTTGATGGTCTGAAGCTGAAAGAACAATTCATAAAACACAATGAAAACCATGTCTGAAAACAATAAAAAAAACAATACTTACACCTGATATTATTGCTTCGTGTTCATTCAAATCAATTATTTATTTCATTCTTTTACTTGTATTTGTGGTTTGTGATGCAATTTATGAGAAAAACGAAAACAAATCGAGTGATCTGGAAACGACGAAATTCACTCGATTTCGGTTTGGCGCATACATTTGTGGGCCTCGATGTGTACGCACGAACCGGAGCCTCTACCATGGCGTATGATGATAAATCGAATGTATCTCCACTTTCATGCCATCCCTGCCCCAGATGCGCAATCCACTCATTTTGCTTAACCTCACCCAGCTTGCCTTCTGGTATTGCGCAGTTCGGTAGCCCTTCACCGAAAAAAGGAATTTATCCTCGAATATCGATAACGACAACGTGAACTCCACGTTTCTTGCGAACGGCAACGTCAACGAATTATTCCGTTCATCGTATCGGTTCTCTTCGAATCGATTTCCTCGCGCATTCAGCGCGCGTATCCCCACGAAACTGTTCGGTCCGAAGTGCACATTGAAGGTCAACAAGGGTCGGCCGGCGTCTTCGTCTTCGAGCATCTGAAGCACGAACTGGCCGCCGTCGTGCGTCGCCAGCGGCACGCCGACAATCTCGATGCGATGGCCGGCACGGAAACGTCGCGGAGCGTCGTGGCTGAAATCGACCAGCTGGGGATCGGCGTCGCGCAGTACACACGGACAGGGCACTGGGTAGATGGATCGATGGTCGACTTGGTAGACGTTGACACTATAATTGCCACTAGAAATACTTCTAGTTATCCGAATATTGCGCATCATGGACAGTGGCAACACATGCTTGTAGGTGGTGTAGTGTTTGCCGTTGACAGACAGACTAAAGCCTTCGGATTCAACGAGAATGTAGATTTTGAAGGGTTGTCCGATTCCAATTGGGTTGGGTCGTATATATTCGACATTGATATATGAACCATTTTTGCTCGCTTTCAGCGACATATATTGAGGGTAAAGCTCAATGTAAAGTAACTTATTATCATCGGAGTCGGCTATAAAGTGTAGATCAAACCTGTTCACAAACGATATAATTTACAATCATTGAAAAGCGATCAAAAGAAATGTTTCGTTCTCACCAAGGACCCGTTCTCCAAATCCCGCTGATTACGAATGCCTGTCCCGGTACGACTTCCCCAAAAATGTTTCCTTCGTAGATCCGTATTATCGTATATCCGTGATGTGCGAGGAGCAGTACGCATCCAACGACGTATGATAGCGATAGCCGCCGTAACATGATGATCGTTTATTGTACGATGTTCAATCAGTTGTTGGGAGTTGGCCGAAGTAGTTGGACGGGCGGTTGAAAGAGTAATGTCGATATTAGTCAACACAAACTGAGCACATAGCTGGTACGATTGTTTTATTCGCTCACGTGATTGTCCGAGTGTTCAGTGATTACAACATGTAAGCAGTATAATATACTAATTTATTGCAGCTGAGTACTTCATCTTCATAATGGGGAATGGGGTTGGGAAATGGGTTTTTATGTGTTGTGTGATTTGACATTTAATTTGGACTACACTTACCATGTTGATATGCGATTGGCGCAGGTATATTAATGTAGGGAAGTTCAATCCGTTGTGGACACAGTTTGGTTTTTAAACCATAGCTTTTGATCAAGAAATATTTATGAGAACATATGTGTATATTAATAGGAAGCCAAGAAACATAGCTACTACTATTGAAAAAATACTTCGATTCTGTTGATAAGTTATTCAACATTGAACAAATCATGCTTTTTTACAAAAGTGAAAAAATTCAACCGGTTATGGACACCCCCAACACTACCTATAAAATAAAGTAAAATTATTTGTTTATTTTTTTCATTGGCATTACCAACTGCTCCTTGAAAAATTTATAATCATCGCTATACTGGAAATCGGATGACAATTATTTCAATATTTGGTTGACAAAATTAGTCAATTTCAAGGGTTTAATTGAAGTGGCTATTATCATCGACGCAAGATGAATCGCAGTGCAACGAATGCCATCTGTATTAAGCTTGATCCAACAAAGACGATGTTGTAGATGGTGGCCAGAAATCATCTTCACACGAGTTGATGCGTGTTACAAACTCTTCATCTAATTTCCAACGGTCATTCGATAAAGTTTCTAAATTTCGCAAATCGCAACAGTCGGAAAAATAAATCGCACCTAACCGCGATATGCGATATGAACGAGTAAGTTTGCCGTCAGATCCTCTTTTCATTTCAGACTGATATGAAACAAATAATCGCGATCCCGTATTATCGTGGGGAAGTAATCGATTATTTTGTAAAAAAAAATCGCGGTCCAGTGACTTGAACCTTTGACTTGCGGTTTGTAAAGCTAGCCCTCTACCACCTAAGCCATACCGACATATGTACTTTCTGGTGTTATTAGTTTGGTTTCCACGAAGGTCTGCTACATAATGCTATGTATGCGATTAATTCGTCTCGACCGATTTTTTTTGCCATAACTGACTGATCTGTTCAAAAATAATCGAAAACCCGATTTATCGGGGAAAATAATCGATTAATCGATAAAATAGCCTAGTCATCGATACCGATGTGATTTGGTTTTAAAATGTTGGCTCGCACACTCCGTGAAATGAACATCCGTGCGCAGTCACAGATATCAGTTGTTTTATTCTAAAAATCAGTAAAAAAAACGTAAATAAAACGAAAACATTTCAACACAATCAAACACACTTACGATCTACCGGTTGGGAGGCAGACTTGAACCGGCTCCCGCCGGTTACTTTGATCGAGACGCCTTCGGCGAAATGGAGCACATCGACGGCAAATACACAGAACAAAACCACTAAAAATTGTACTTGTCAGAAAAAACAGCACGTATATATTTTTAGCAACCGTGAACCTCAGTTGCGAAAAATGATCCTTTCAAAATGTATGGAGCGAACTTTCGCGTCCTTTATTGTTACATGCACAGAATGCGTACATCATACGCGCCTGAAAGTTACTTAGCGTCTGAAAAGTTGTAGCCAATAGAAGTTGTCGTATTTTAAAACTCCCATACAATAATTAAATCTCCAACTGCTCATATCTTCGGTCACAGGGCACATTGGAGAGTCATTTTAGACGGGTATCTTAATGTTGTCCCTAGAATGAGCTAGACGCTCATTGTGATTCGTAACGACACGTTGCGTGACCTCACCCATAAATCTAACAATACTTTTGTGTATTCTCATGGTATTAAGGATATTATAGCTTATAGCCATAACTACAGGCACTTGAACAGAGGCACGACAAAACCAATCTTCCATAAATAAGTGAACAAAACTCAATAATATGATGTTTTAACTAATTAACTAATTTATCAATTGTTCCGAATGAAATGTCCGGCTATCTTTTGAAAATACGTAAATTTTAAGGCCCCACACTGTAGACATAGACAATGTGTCAACAAAAAATATATCAGATGATTTGGTATTCACATAATGTTTCCATTAAATAATAATAAATAATTTGATGACACTCTTGGCTGCCTCCCTACTCTATACTCTCGTTGTATGTGAAGAGTATCAGGGCTTCAAAATCGGTTTCGGGTTTTCAATGATGCCATGTGATTAGCACAGCGAACCAAAGAGTAACCCTAGGCAACATTTATCATCCTTCCTTTGGATCATCGTTAGAAGAAAAAAACCCGCACCCATACCGGAGATTCGAACCCAGGACCTTCTGATCGTGAGGCAGGTACTCTACCCCTACGCCACTAAGACGACATGTTTCCATTAACACGGTTAATATTTACACATATTATTTCTCGGAAACATAATCTATCGGCTGTGATGATGGGTGATGGAAAATATGAAGAGACGAAGTTCGCGGGGCCAGCTAGTTAACAATATAATCATTCAATGTGTCAAGGACACAAAAATAATACATAATACAGTGGTGCTGGAGAGAACAGATAAACATTAAATATATTCGCAAATATTTCAGCAGGCAGTCCTGCACTTTCAGCCCTAATTGAATCCACTTTATGTACATAATAGCATGAACGATCTATCGAATCTTCAAACGACGCTCGACATCATCTGCTCGCCTCAAACTCTAACATCCATCGTGGCTCGCCGCCGTCGGCCGCCGTCAGTGCTGACGTCGCCGACCCATTGCCGCCGTCGGCATCGCGTTCGCGTCGCTCCCGGCGCTCCCGTGCCCGGCGATTCTGGAACCAGATCTTCACGCGAGTGCTCGTCAGATCGAGGCGCTCGGCGAGCCGATTGGCCGCCTCCGAACTGAGGTACGTCGACTGGCGGTAGGCCTGCTCCAGGGCGCTCAGCTGCGCACCCGAGAAGGGGACGCGCGGCAGGCGGCCGGGCGTCCGGCGAACGGGAACGGCCGCAGCAGCCGGAGTGCTCGTCGTCATTGGTTTCAAGCAAGACTCTGTTGTGTGGGGTAAACAAATTCGGTGTTAGTTAACCGTTGAGGTATTAGGCGATCAGAATATATTTGTTATAATTATTGTATTGCGTTAATATTATGTTCATCTGATATGCTCTATTACTACATGGGCTGATAAGTATCGGGAGAAATAGGGAAGGAACAACATTGTTGATGAAGAAAAAATGTATTGTTGATCAGCCAGCCGAACAAAATCTTATACACGTACTGTCATTAGTTTGAAAGATATTGCCTTTATTGTAACTCGCGGTTCGACATATCTTATAATATGGTGAAGAAGGTATTCGAAGTTTTATTCAAGCACTGATAGAAGGGTAGAAGCCAAAACATGTCTTGATAAATTAAGTTCGGCAACTTTGTTAACTATTCTTCCTAACCAGGAGATTGCTGATACCCTGAAGGTTACATATGTATATATAAAAATATATATACACATATCGTGCATTCGTTTTCGTATTTGGCACTCGGCTTTTTATTCCAGCTCCAGGGAAAGAATAAGGCACTATCATTCGAAAAAAAAGAGCATTTTGCAAGATTAGCGACGAATACGTTTTGAAGGTGAGCGAGATGTTGTAGGACCGCTGATTTACGGCTATCGAGCTAAAATGGAACTATGTAGAGGAATACAAAAAATCTTCATAAAAAAATGTTGGACCTTCCCTATTTCTCCCGTTACTTATCAGCCCATGTAGTATGCATACGGTTACGAATTACGGATCCATTTATAGATTTGATGGAGATACACGTTATTCGGCTTACCAGATTTGTATATTGTATGTATGTATAGCATTGTGCACCGGGCGTTTTAAAAACGTTAAAATGGACACGCTAGAAGCGTATCATATCAATCATAACTGTTCTTATAAAATCAAAGCTGCTCCCGAAAATGCTCGCTTCGAGTCAATACTAGTTGGAGGAATCGCCAATAATGCATTGTGTTCATGTAAATTCTAGTAGTAGTTTCTCACGATACTACCGTTATTGCAAAGTTTTTTTTTTTTAATATTCGAGTTCTCGCTAAACGGCAGGTTTCAAGTGATAACATTGCTTGTAGCAAATTTGATATCAGATTCTGGAGAGGGATACCGGTCAACCGTTTCGGTACTGTTTATACGCAATCACTAGGTTCAAGTATGTACTTTAAAGCCATTTAGAATTTCAGGCTGATTTGTGTAAAAAACTACGATAGACATGTGACCATTCACATTCATAGGCCTTCATGTCTGTTCATTTAACATTTCTACAATTTAATATGAATTTGTTTCACGTTTTTTTTTGATAATACTAGGGGTGTGAATAGAAACCTGCACTTTTCTTGTTTTTTTTCTTGCTTGTTTCGAAGGTTCGGAAAGCATGCCATCTTCTGGTTGTGATATGAATTTAAAGATGTCGGCGTACGTGCCTGATAAAGATGGTTCGCGGACATTTCTCTTGTACTTCTCCAACAACACGAAAAAAATCACTTTGATAGTGTGAATAATGTTGTTTCTCGTCTGAATTTGTAAACATTTAATTTTTTAAAAATACAGGGGCCTTACGAAAAAGTAAGAAGCTCGATTATAGGGCCCCTGGTGACATTTATCAATTTTTAATGTAACGTAAATCACGCACCAACAGCTTCATTTCATTGAAAATAAGTTCTTCCTTTTAAAAATTCATATTCATTTTGTCGACGATTTAAAAAAACACATTTTCTAGTACTAATCGCCTGTATGGAACTTGAACTGGAATGTTTGTCCCAAAATGTTCAACGATTCACCGACCGCTGAGGACGTTCAAGAGTTGAACGAAAATCATGCGGTTATATACATGCATCTATGAAATATTACAAGAGTTTTGCACGACGAGTCTCGCCCTTGCGGAGAACTGCTTAGGATTTCATGAAATCAATCGAATATGACTCGTTGTCTTGTTCGCCCCGAGGACCGAGTATTCTTCGAGCCAGGGACCTGAACATTGGCCGAGTATTGCCAAAGATGTATAACTAGAAATTAGTGCAAATCCGAATCGATTATTTCGAACCGTTCTCCAGTGGCGAGCTCTTACATATCATGCAACAAATGCAGCTTTCTATGCACAGTGTGCATAGAAATCACACTCCTAGCGAATGCCTAAAACATCTGAATAAATCGGAAATCTTTTTTTGGCGCACACACTCACTTTGCGGTCGGGGCGGATGATACCGGGTGTACTGCAGCCAGTTGAAGAGCGGCGCGCATGCATTCAGTTCGCCAAATCGATGCACCAATTGCTGTTGTCGTTGGTGGATGTGTTGCGGATGTTGCGGATGAGGATTCCTCTGTGGCTGGTCGCCGATCTCTTGCCGCACCAGATCGGATGTCCGCACGGCGTAATCCTCATTGATGGACGACGTTGGCGACGACGACGATGACGCTGGCCGCATTTGTCGTCCATCGACCGCCGGTGGTCGCCGGCCGCCGCCGGCTCGATGGAGAATGTGCTCGATGCTGAAGTCGCTGAGTCGCTGTAGTTGAATGTGCTGGTGCGGCGGATTCGCTTCGATTGGATGGCAAGCGCTGCTGGCCGCTACACCGAATGGATCCATATTGCAGTCGATGAGCGTCGGACACACGACGGGCACGGAAGCACTGAACTGCGCTGAACACGACATCGGAGCAGCGAAAAAGGACGAGCAGGAGCAGCGACTGGTCGCACGGATCGCTGTGGACTGACTGGCCGGATCGACGATCGCGTGCAGCGTATTTATTTGCACGGCGAGTGCGGTTCTGACCCGGTCACGCCCCTTTAGTATCCTTGATCCGGTGGCTACTGTTTGCGTGCGAGAACCCGATCTCCGTATGTTTTGTGCCAATCGCGCCGCCGCCGCAGCCGCAGATACCGCATGCTGCGAGTGAGTGCGCGCATGCGGTTGGTTTTGGCGTGCATGTCGGCGGCCACTCAGCGCATTATATATTATGTGGCCGACAAGGATCAGCCGTTAATGCGGCGTCGACTCGCTCCTGTATTGAGAGTTGTGATACCACACACACACACACACACACACACACACACGCGATTCCTGTGGTTGATGTGTGCGCAACCGGGCGCAAGTAAGTCGTTTAGACAGATATATGTATCCACATAACATACTACATGGTTCATTAAGTCCCGAGAAAATCGATGAAAATACACACTTTTTGATTAACACTTTTTTGTTGCTCTACATAGTCTCATTCAAGGCCAATAGTAAAATTGTGAGTTTTTGCGTTTTTGCGGCACCCTATCCGCAAAATGCTCTCGCATTCCCAAAACCAAAATCGAATGCACCATATGTCTAAACATTGTTTTAATATATGTAGGGAATCAGGAATCTTTAGCTGCCAAACTTTTCTTTTTCCGAAATTATTTGGTAAACTTATTGATGTTTTCGTCAGTAACCGACACAATTAGGCGTCGACTGCGCAAATCGTCTTCGCTTTCCAAATAGTAGGTATGAAGTTTTGGAAAACAATTGCGATATTTTTTTCGGATGGGGCGAAGAACCTGTTCCGCGATCTTCTCCATTAGCCCGTAATTGATTTAACGCGTGTTACATTTAACGGCATAATTTTGAAACTATACTTTATGAAATGTCATGACAATTATTAATTCCTCATTTAAAAGATGGCACTCCCCGAAAATGTTATTGGCACCAGAACACCGATTTTCCCGGGACATAATGAACCTTGTAGTATACACTAACCCAAATCGGATAGTCGATGTGTGCAATGTCCAAAGGGTCCGATTGCGATTTGTTCATGTTGTCAAAACAGAGCGAGTATCGCAGTATGAGTGAATTTATTTAGTGCATAATACATTGGATATTCGATAGAGTTATTTTCCGCGGTAGTTCAACACAGAGACTGCCAGAGCGAGATCCGTATCCGAACTGGATGATGTAGACGAGGTCGGTCGACCACCACTTAGGTGAAGTGCATCAGACGCCGAGATACAGAGAGATAGATACATATGTAATGTGTAATGTGAATGTGTAATGTGTGTCTCTTGTATCTGTGAGTATGCATCATGGGGTAGTTCTTTGCTCACAGGTATCATATGTACGCTATTAGTGTGAGAGCATGCGACGCGTGCACGCATGTGCTCGATCACCTCTTCATCCCGAAAATCGGGTTGCTAATCCCGACGAAATCACTGTACTCCAGAACATGTCACGATGCATACAAACATTCTCAAGTGTTGCGATTTTATCTGGTGTGGTAATGTGGTATGTCCGTGTTTGTGCGACCCATCCGAATCGGAAGAGTGGTCGTGCTGTGCAGCTACTACATGGGCTGATTAATAGTGAGACAAACTATGAATGAACATCTTTTTTGATGAAGACACAATTTATTATTGATCATAAATCATACTAATAATCTTTCAGTAAGCCATATATTATTTCTGTACTGACCATTTGGGCACCGATGACGATGTGCGCATTTGACGTCAAAATGAGGCAGTTTCCGACGAAAACATGAAAACTAAACGAAATACTTTTGGGAGACAATAACACTCGATAGCTCAATATTGCTGGTACAATGAAGATATAAAAAATAATGTTGACCTTTCGTGCATATGTTTTGGGGCATGAATATAAGCTCTTCACACAATCGAACAAGACAACATCATGTTGGAACTTCTGAGTTATGTTTTGGCTGATCTAACGCGATAGAGTAACACAGTAACACTTTTAAAAGCAATTTGTAACAATATAAAACTATGTTTGAAATCAAGAACAAATACATTTGGCAAGGGTAAGTTGCGAATACATTTCGAGGGGGATCAAGATGTTGCGCAGGACCGCTTTTATTAGTGCTATCGGGCTAAAAGGAAACTAAGTAGTATGTATGACAAATGTTGCTTCTTCATAGTTTGTCTCATTACATATCAGCCCATGTAGTGCACACACATAACAAGCGAATTATATGGTGACATTTTTAGATGCTATGCTGTGATATTGTCTGAACGTTTACGGTAATTGCCTAGATATCGCAGTGTCCTATCTCCTATCGTTTGGCTGGTATCGAATTGAATTATTCGCATAATACGATCGACACATTGTGAATATGATGGCGCAACCACAGACACGACGAGTGGCGCACTGGAATTGCGGGCTGTGGGAGTGACGGGGACGAAGATGTGTGGAACAGCTGCAGGCGCACAATAAGCTGATGTCTACTTGTTGTGCAAACAAGAGATTATCCGCTTGCGGTGCGCTTCTGTGGCTTTTTGTTCCATTTATATACAGGGTGGGGCATCTAAGACCGGACACTACTCAATTGCGATATGCAGCCGTTCTATACCACTTAGAAAGGTCGTGATTGACATTACGGATAGCTTAATAATTGTAGCTTAAATAAATGTTCTCGATACAGCTACATCACCGAAACTTGGGTCATTATGTCTCCGGTCTGACACATAAGGAACAACATTTTTGTCTGCATCAAAAATGTTGTTCCTTATGTGTCTATTATTCATCATAGTTATCTTTGAGCCAGACATACAAATTCGTATACCCGAACTGTCATGAGTTCGGAAGTGATATTATTGTAACAAGCCGATCGACATATCCCGATATATGTATGGAGGAGAAAGTATTTTGAGTCTAGATGAATCACTGATTTCTGATGGGAAGAAGATCCGCTGGAGCCATGAATAACATGTATTGAGAAATTGTATACGGTTCTAGCCCTAGCCGAAATAAAATCTGTCTTTATAAAAATATATATATCTGTACCGACATTTTGGGCATCGATGACTACGTGTGCGATAGTCGCCAAAACATAAAAAAGTCAACTAAATATTTTCGGAAAACAAAAAATGCGGTAGTCCGACATTGCTTGTACTTTAAGGATATCGAAACAAACAATTGACATACGTGTTTAAGTTTTAAGGCATGAGAAAACTCTTTGCGCAATGACTGCCGCTGAAACGCACAATCAAACAACACAACAACATATTGATTCTTCGGAGCAGTGTTGAGGGCCGATCGAACGCGATTAGGCCAAATTATGTGATCAATTTGTGACATGTCTCCATTACTGAACTTCGGAGTTCTATCGGAAGTCATCTCTGTGTACAATGAGCGACGAATCCCTTCCATAGCATACCAGATACACCAGTTGGATTACGTCTGTATTTCGGGACTCAAGAGGATTAATCTTCATCGACTGCTTAAAAATATCAAAAGATATGAACATAGACCATACTACGTCATACTATACTATTTTATATTAGAGGCATATGAAGTTCTAAATTGCCTTGACAAATGAGCAGACACTAATTTTCTTCTACCATTACAATACAACAGTTCCACGAATAGCTAAAAACGAAGACCAAAATCAACGAAAAGGGCTTCGCCCCATCGACGGTATTCTTGGGATTTGGCACCCAAATACCACTATCATTACCAAATTCGAATAAGGAAGTCGAAATCGAGAAAAAGGGGTATTTTCAAGGGTTAGCGGCGAATACATTTCAACGGGGATCGAGATGTTGCAGAACCTTTGATTGAAGGCTATCGGGCTGAAATAAAACTATGTAGAAGAATTTGAACAGTTTTCTTCACAAATGTTGTTCCTTATGTCTCAGACCGGAGACTTGATGACCCACGTGTTATGTTACGTGCATGCATGATTTCCCCATCGAAATTATTCTAGCTAGTTTTCTGAACTAACAGTTGAACATTGGTCAGTATGCATGTTTCTCACTCTCACTTCTCACTCAAGTGGACACAACTCCCTCCTCTCCATGCACAAAAAATGTATATGGTAGAGGAAAAAACATATTATTATGCATGTTTTTTAAAACTAAACTGAAGATATAAAAGGTATATAAGTAGTGAAAATAGGCTAACAATGAGAAAATGGATCTAAAAATAGTGGAAATAGGCCAAATATCATCAATGAAGAAATGCTACAGCAAATTGCTAAATCCACTAAATTCATCCAAATATCGCATATTACACCACCCGACACCAAAAAAATACTCGCTTTAAATATGAAATTTCGTATGTGTTTTGGGATCCTAAATACGAAAATCATAATTTGAGAAACTTCCATGGATGTTGTGATTTTTTTAAAGTTTTTTGTGTAGTTGTTATGAATAATTGATAATATTTCGGGTTGGGACGAAAATACAAAACAGCATAATATACAAAAAGAAAGACAATTGAATAACCTTTTTTTCATTCTCAGATACTTCATGTCTATTTATCCCAGTTTACGAGTTATTCTGGAGAGAACATGAAAACAAGTGTCAGTTGCCAATTATTCATAACAACTACACAAAGAACTTAAAAAAATCACAACACAAAAACTAATCCATGGTTTTTTTTTTAAATTATGATTTTCGTTTTTAGGACTCCAAAACACTTAAGAAATTTCATATTTGAAGCGAGTATTTTTTTGGTGTCGGTGGTGTAATCATTTTGGGCCTGTGCTGAAGCTCTGAATCACCCCTAACACAAATGAAATGGTAGGGGAACCTGCCCATTCGTTGGCAACCTAAGGTTTCTA
>JANTBZ010040353.1:0-12946 GCA_024741255.1 Exechia fusca
GGTTACTCATTGGATCGCTGTGCTAATCACATGGCATCTTTAAACCCGAAACCGATTACGAAGCCCTGCTACTTTTCACATACATACCTGTAATTAGTGCCACAAAATTATTATTATTATTATATTTTCATTATTATGGGATAGGGATGTGCAATGGGGTGGAGTGGTTGTATGCGCAACACGATAAATCCTTAAATGAAATGTATGGTCCATTTTTCAACCACGGTCTTTCAATTGTTTGCTTCTACTATTTTAGAATTAATTAGAAGTTTAAAACGTGGGAACTCTTCGTGCTTAATATACGTAAAACACTTTGTTAAAACACATAAAAACTCTTATGGCTAAAACACATACAATACTACATGGTTCAATACCAGAAAAAATTATGAAAACACAAACTGTTTGATGAAAACTGTTCTTTAAAAGGACGATAGCCCAAATCTAGCGATCATGATATATCACGATCACCTTCGTAAAGTAGTTGTCACTAACCCATGTGAAGAGATTTTTCCGCAATGTAATACTGCCTCATTCATTCCCTGGATACAACATTTTCAATTTGGAGATTAATAGTTGTTACTGATGGCCATATACGGATTTAACCGTAGATCAGATCACAATTCAAAGCCCAAATCATTCATTACGGCTATTCGGTCGATTTGGTCTCGCATACACAACAAATATGCTAGACATGCCCAAACAGTCATTTTTATGTCAACTTTTCTGTTTCCGAAATTATTTGGTGTTTTTTTTATGTTTTCGTCAGTAACTGACACTTTTAGGCGTTGACTACGCACTACGCATATCGGTGCCCAAATGGCAGATACAAAGTTTTAGAAAATATTTGCGATTTTGTATTCCGGCTGGGGAAGAACCTGGACCACTCGTAGTTACACATTTTTTTGGCTCCAGTTGCACTTTTTCCATCAGAATACAGTGCTACATCAAGAAACGATTATCCCCTGTTCTTCACTTGCTCGTATATGATGAACCGCATGTCACAATAAAAAGTTTAACTTCCAAAATACTTGGTAAAATATCATGACAATTTTAAATTCCTCATTTAAAAGTTGGCACTTCCGGAAAATGTTATCGATTCAAATGTGTAGCAATATTTTCTGATCAGCATCGGTATGGTGATATAGAGTAGCCTTAAAAAAAGCAATGGCATGCAAGTAGAGAAATATGGAGTAGTCTTCAAATTGCGGTTGACACACATTGCACAATTGCACACTACACTCAGAAAGTACGTGTAGTTATATGTCAATGTGAATCATACTTATTCACATCGCAACATCTACTTAAGTTCCTCTGGTCGCTAATCAGGTCAATCGATGCGGTGCGATTCAGAGCAATGCGTTTCACAAGATACGGCAATATGGTTTCCATGATAGTAAGCGTTTGAATATATTTTAGGTTTACTTTATCCTTAATCATAAAGATAAAGTTCAGCATTATCACATTTACAGTTTTAACTAAGTATACTTAATGTCAATCTTTGTTCAGCAACTACGATTTTATTAACTCTGTATCACGCATTTTTGTATCCACCTCCACTCATTCAGGCGTTCGTCTCGTGCTCGCTGGGCCCGCAAACGGTGGCCGGCGCCCTCGTCGGCATGGGCCTGATGCAGCTGGTGGTCGGATGCACCCTCAGCATGCTGCTGCGTCACACCAAACGTTCGGCCGTACTGAGTAAGACCCACTTGCCTTACCAGTGAAATGTATAGATGTTAAATCTACAACAGAATATACTATGTACATGGGCTGATAAATATCGAGGAAAATAGGGAAGGAACAGCATTTTTGATGAAGGCACACTGTATTGTTGATCATAGTCATCTTATACTCATACTATCATTAGTTTGGAAGATATTGCCTTCATTGTAACTAGCAGTTTGACATATCCTAACATATGGTAAAGAAGGTATTTAGAATCTTATTAAAGCACAGATTTCTGATAGGTAGGCCGCTGGAGCCAAAACATCTCTTGAGAAATTGTTATCTGGGGTCTGCCATAGCAGAAATCAAATTAGGCAATTTTGATACTATTCTGTACCTTCCAATTGGGCACCAATGACGATGCGCGCAGTGGAAGCCTGAATTTTGCAGTTCCTGACGAAAACATCAATAAGACTAACAAATTATTTCGGAATTCAGAAAGGAGAGATTGCTGATATCCTCAGGTTATATGAAAAAAAACATATCGTGCATACGTTTTTCGGCATTCGAGAGCTCTTTGCGGAGAGAGTGCCGCAAAAACGCAAAAACTCGCAACTCGCAATCGATCAAATCGACCGTAAAGCCATATTCAATTAATTGGGCTATGAATTGTGATCCCATTTATGGTGTTGTGCGTAATTGGCCCTCAGCAACTATTTTTTATCTCCCAAATGAAAATTATAGCTCCAGGAAAATAATAAGGCAGTATAAATCGAGAGAAAGAGCATTTTGCAAGGGTTAGCGACGAATATTTTTGAAGGTGATCGAGATGTAGGACCCCTTATTTAAGGCTATCGAGCTAAAATGAAACTATGCAGAGGAATAATAATAAAATTCTTCAATTAAGTTGGTCCTTCCTTATTTCTCCCGATATTTATCAGCCCATGTAGTAGGTTTTATTTTTCATTCCTTATTTCTCCCGATATTTATCAGCCCATGTAGTAGGTTTTATTTTTCATAAATTTCCGGCGGTCCTGAGATCAGTAAAACAGTGTTAGTATCTAATAAGATCGATTTTAATAACACGATTCATGCTTCCAAAATCTATAGTGTACGAAGCACCGATTTCAAATTCGGAATAGACGCAGGCCCTGATTACCTGCAAAATTCGACCATTCTTACAAAACGTAATACCGCAGTTAGCGTCCGTGTTAGCGTTAGCTAACAGAGAAGAGTATTCGTCTCAGCTAGACACTAGCTAAATTTAAAACTCGATACAAAAAGTATAAAGAGTAGGCAGACTTGACTTCGTGTGCACTTTACTACCTTTGGTAACATAATTATATGAATATTCAATCATTTTGAAGAATGTTAAGGATTGAAACTGTGGGTCTGGAAGTCAAAAACGCATAATGTTGAACCACTATAGCTAAGATACTATTTTGTGATATTTGAATCGTTCTTCCATCAGTGATCGTAAGAACATTTGTGTTTTTTTACATGTGATAATTTGATTTTCAAATTTATTTTAGTTTCACTATTTCATCAAAATGTTAAACCCTTGCATTCGTCAACAAACTATTTTTTGAACATACGATGTTCAGTCAATCGATCCTTGGAAATAAATAAGGAATAGATCAATCAAATGTATTGAAAATTATCGGGTCGTTCTAAACCACCTTCCTATCCTTTTAGTAAAATGGTTATGTGTGAGGCCAGAACAAGCTAATGAATACAGAAGGCAAAGGCAGGTGAGGTTGTCGAATCGCCATTTTGCAGTTAAAGTGATGGTTTTGCAATGAGACTACAGTCGCATAGACAAAAATTACCCGATGTTCTAAAAACAGAACAGAGACAAGAACAAAAAGATCGCAACAAGGTTTAAAGTGTGTCAGATTTTCAAATGGCAACCGTCTCATTACGTTGAGAAAGTTGATCGTGAATTTTGCACTCTTGTAGCTTCAAGCTAAAATAAAATAAAAAGATTCTCCTCTTTAATTGTTCACCCCGGCTCTCTCGAATCTGGAAACAACATAAATAAAGATCTGAATTTAATGTACCCATTTCTAATGCCGTCTCTCCCCCATCACAGCCGCCGGCTTCCTATTCCACGCCTGCCTACTCCTCGTCCTGTTCAGCTGGAAGCCCTCGAGCGACGACAGTGCCCTGTTCTACGTGATCGCGGCCGCCTGGGGCGCCTGCAACGCCATGTGGGAGACGCTGCTGTTCGCCCTCATCACGCTGACGCATGTCGGCCACGTGGTCGCCGTGGCGGCGCGCATCCAGGCCGCCCGCTACGCCGGACTGGCCGTCACTTTTGTCGCCCACGGACTGCTGTGCGAGCAGGCCAAGATCACCGTGATGTTCGTGCTGCTGTGCGTGACGGTGCTGCCGTACGGCATGCTGGAGACGCGGCTGGAGGTGCAGCGACGCAACCATCACGTGCAGATGTGAACGTGCAGACGTGCGCCGGTTGTGGGACGGATTAGGCGAATGTTGGCTGGCCGATGTAAACTGTTTGTGGAGTTTTACACTTTGTGAATTGCCAAAACGAGACTAATAAAGAGTATTACAACGAGGCAAATTTTAGATAGTTTGAGAGAATTCATCGGAATTGCAAGTTTTGCGAGATCAATAGTAGGGAGAAGGGTTCACATTTCTTGGAGCTGTGATTTTCAACCAATTTCGAAATGGTAGAATGCAATCGTAAGACTATCCATATCGCTATATTTATGCTAAATATCATTGAACCGTATCAGGTCGATGCTTGAAGCTAATCTCGGAAGTGCGAGAGACTGTTTTTGGGACGATTTGAAATAGGGGGGCCTCCAGTCGATTTTGTCTAAAACTATAAAGCATTGATTAATAACAAATACGTTCCTATTATACTCATTCAAATGGTGAATTTTTTTATATGAAAAATAGATACATCACAGCAAATTTATGTTTCTCTGAAGTCGTTTCTCGATAAAATCGTTTGGACAGTGTACATTTCATAGACTCATGGGTACAACAAGTAGAGACCATGCGAAAGTTGCCACAACATTTATTTGTCGTAGCTAAAACACCAAAAACGAACAGAACGGAATGCATATTTTTAGGAAGCGACCTACATAGGTCGGTACACACAATATCCAAAATTAAGTCGAATATCTTTGCGTGTGTGTGTGTGTTTGCGCAAAACTTGCCCCCACCTTACCCTCACAATGTTCAATTAACGAGTTGATAAAAAACACAGACGATTGGTTTTTTTAAATTTCAACATCTGTTGGGTTTGTATATGGACTTCGGACGAATACTGCTGTGGATTTAATTGGGGATTTATACTGGAGATAGCTAACGACTGATAAAAAGTATTACAATCACATAAGATTAGAATGATATTTAATATTAGAGGACGATTTATATGCGCCTGAATGAGCAGTGAAAATCGAGAAAGTGCAAATTAAACTTTATGCGAAAAAAGAGTTACTTTTTATAACCTCACGACGTGTAAAACAGTAAGAAACAAAAATTCGGACGATTTTTACTATCCCATACCGGTCTTGAAAGTTGTAAATTCACGTTGAAAGATGTACTATTTGCACTGCACGGATGAGATCGGAGATAGGAATTTAATTGATAAAAAACAATTACAGACCATCATTTTTGGTTTCTCATTTCTATAAAAGTGAAAGTTATCTTATTAGGAATAATTTTATATGAAAAAACAAAATTTTCCGTCTCACAGAGGTTCAGTGAACACAGAAAATATGTAAAGTGATTTCGGTTTCCGGCTCAGAGAGTCGCTTTTTTTTTAAATCGTGTTCAAGGTTCTCGTGACCGGGTTTTACTGTACTCTCCTTTTGAACAACATTGAATTTGAACTAACATAAAAGTAATTAAAAAAAATTATTTCAATGCTGCTCACGGCCTCGAGCTTTAAATGGCTGATTAACAATTGACTCAAAGACATTATTTTTCAATCGTATGCGTTTTATTCGTTTCGTGTAAACTGTAGAAGTTATTACAGTGATGTTTCTGTGAGTGGTGTTCGTATGTGTGTGTTTTGTGTGTGTGTGTGTGATCGTCTTCTGTAACGTGGCATTATTGTATGTGTTGTTACATATTGGCAATACGTATATGTATTTGTGAGTGGAATTCGCTACATGATGTCGGTGTTTATATACACAAATTGGCTTCCGTATATGCTCAATTGTTTGAAGGGTTTAGTTGAATTATATTCCAATGAATGAACGAATTATATTATCATGTGTTCTAAAGAATTATGCGATCTGTTCGAATGTTTGCTACGAAATGTAATCTATAGTTTGTTCGAATGTATGTTATTATGAACGTGTATGTGTGTGATAAATATTTTGTATCTGTATTGTATTATTTGCATATCAATCTAAATATGATTCACTTGTATATATTTTTGCCTAGAATGTTTTTTGTAACTATAATGGTGTATATTCGTATGTAACATTAAGTTCAACCTTTCATAGAATAATGATCGTTTCGTGAGTATGATTCGCGCTTCAAATAACTGGTGAGTCGGATTTTTGCACATGGTTCAAAGTTCTTTATTGTTGCTACTTTCATAATAATTGTAACTCATGATACTAAAGTGCATATATTTGAATGGTTGAACGTGCCAGATGCTCAGCACCTCCACGTTTGGCGATGTCCGCGATTTCAATACACATGCAATTGTTCAAGTTGCCTACGAATTGAATTATATGTATATTTATGAATGACACGAGCACACATGTGTTGAAGTTATATTTGTTTAGCGTGTGTAAATACTCCAACTTTGCCATCAGTATATTCTCTATACATATAATTGTATCATTATAATATTTAAAGCCAAACAGGCACGTGTAAAAACGTGCATTCAGTAACAGTTAACTAATTTTTAGTTGCATTAGCTGGTTTCGTGTGTTTTCATCTCATTTTGGAATTAGTTAGGTATAAACGTGTAGCTGAAAATTCCCAATTAGATCACACACACACTCACGTCCAACGTGTTTGGTATGCACTATGCACTCTCTATCGTCGTTGGTTTCGAACTATAGATACAGTGGATACCATAATTATGTGCAGAAGAACTGGAGACGACGTCTTTATTCAATTTTTCGTCAAGATAATCGATAGTATTTTATTGTTTTCATTTGTAAAGTCAAGTTATATTCATAGATTAGTCGTGTGTGTATTTTCGTGGTATTTGGTACAATATAGCCATTATTACAAGCACTTGAACGGAGGCATGCCGAAACAAAAGTGACATAATATCATTATATCAATTTTATGTAAAAGCTCCAAAATGCAATAAAATTATAAATAATCCACCGAATCATTCAAAACTTCTTCCTTAGCATCGAGTAACTGATAAAAAACCGACATACTTTTTCTAAATTGAACTTTTGTGGTTCTATGTTAAATTTGAATGATCAAAAATTGACCACTAATAAATCTTTCATAATATTTTTTTGCTACGTAATTTATTCTAAATGACTGTGTCTCATATACAAAAAATGAGAGATATATACAAACATGCATAATAGAATTCCATGGGTTTTCTTGACGGTAAATTGCAAAAGAAGTCGCGTCTAGTTCTTTTGACATAATTATTGTATCCACTATAGATGCGCGTTTCACGATAATTCCGCTGACCATATTTGAAAGACTGAGATCGATTTTCGGAAAACGTTGTGGTAGATGGCGTTCTACACTAACATGGAAACAGTTTATACAATAAATGGCATATAGTAATTCCGCAGTGGAGGAAGCATCAAACTTAACATCATAGTGCAAATAAAATGCTCGTGCTTCACACACGGCTTGGGATTTCATTTTCTTTTCAAATAAATGAAACCGTTATAATTCACAGCAATTATACAATCAGAATCAGTCACAACAATAACGGGTATATATTTACCTACATATAGATTATGTGTGGGTGTTTGTGTGTGTGTGTAGTATCATATATAATTCGTTTTTGTTGTTGTGATAAGGTAAAGGGGGTGGTGGAAGGCAAAACTCGATGGCGGTTTGATTGCGCTGGAAGTGTGTGTGTTTTCTTCTCTCAATATTTCGTCGTCTTCGCTCTTTCTGACATTTTCATTTGGTTTGGTATTCCGGTGAATGGGCGAATCTACTCATGGGCTAGAATTACGGGAGGACAAATACAACGGGATAATGATTGCGAATGTTTTGTGTGAGGAGAAGGTTATACGTTTCTGCGATGTTTGTCTGCTGTATTTAGTATGTTCGAGATGTTCGGTAATTTTTGTATGTAGATAATATTGAATATAGTTTCGTCTCGTTTGTCTTGGAGGTATATAAATAAATTGTTCTGGATTTTGCGTTCGGTTACGTTATCTCATCTCGGTGTCTGTGTCAGATTATATTCAATAAATACATATTCTCTCGCAAGTCCCAGCAGCACTCTCTAACAATAATTCACTAGAATTTCACATTCACTGTTATAGATTTCTTTTCCGTCAGACCGGCACACTCAATAACTGCACTAGCTCATAAATTTGAACCATTTGAATTTGTTTAACTTATTCTACGTTTTGCAGAAAAACGTGAAGTCACACAAAAATTGCAATGATGCATTTTTATACATTTTTATCACAATAGAATCATGCGCAATGAACCAAACTGCATTATTACAATTTCTGTGTGACTCTACTTTTATTTCAAATCGTGAATGAAGTACAAAAATTGATTCGTTCAAATCAATGAGCTAGGGTAGCAGTTCGTTAAGATACAATGCATATAATTGAATCGCTTGCCATATCGATTGGGCGAATATATAGCCTCAAGTGCGCACATGGCGATTATTTCGTATAATATAGTTTCGTCGCCGGAGATCCACTCAGATGGCTGATTCGTCGGATTCCGGATAGGCTGTTCGGAATGGTGTTTGTATCGTTTCGTTCACATGTCGTGACTACGTGCTGTTCGTATGTGTGCGTCTGTGTGCCGTTGTGAGTTGTATGAGCGATTCTACTATAGTATTTATTTACACATAGTCAAGTGCATCCAGCGCTGATGCACTCCGCCGGAACGATCCCCGGAAGGCGGCTGCGCCGGAGCCATCGTCGTGCTGCTAGAACGTGTATGGAAACGATTTTTTCCTACTGTACAGTCCGTCCAGTCCGGCTGCATGAGGCGGCATGTCACAAACGGAAAGTTATGCGGATTAACGATTTCGTATTTATCATTCACCAGTAATATGAAAATGGGATGAAGCGTCACGATGATATAATTTTCATTTGAACGTTTTATAAGTTGGTAGACTAATGTGTGATCTATATGCCATTTCAATTTGGTATATCTATAGGTTTGACTCTGTCATCTTGAATTTATGTATAAAACGGGACCTTGCTTAGAAATTACTTGGTCTATCGACACGAAAACTTGTATTTGGAAAAGCCATTAATAATTTATTGTATCTAGGGGGTGGATGGCTGTTGAGTGACCAAATAAACTTTGTCCGCAGTTCTGAGGGCCTGAATTTTATATCACATGACAATTTTGATCGGGTTTGTCTAGATTGAAAATAGACACGGAACAATAATATACATTTTTTCAGCTGTGGATACAGGGAACAAGGACTCGAAGTATCAAGTCCGCAAATGGTCGTTTCGATCAACCGAACATGTACCAACCAACTCTTAGGTGGTTGGTGATATGAATGAATACTGCAATATATGTATATGAATGAATACTTCAAGCTAAACAAGAAATAAACATATAGAAATATAGGTAAAAATGAGCTCAACGATTTCATTGAAGATTTCATTCTGAAATATGCATATAGTTCGAGCAATGTACAAGAGAAAGGCCACTGGCATGGAGGGACCGGGTCTAACCACCTAAGAGTTAATGAAATGAACGAAATTGAGTGATTATTCAACATATAAAAATTATTTGGAAAATATGCATTACCCACGAAGATACAGCTCTATCAGTGCAAAGAAAAGGAAAATAGCTGATAACATATCTCATGACCATTTGTCTTTTAAATATACGTTTACTATGCTATGACTAAAGCATCAGTTTAGTGCGCTCGAAACCCCGGTCGTACGTTAATATATGAGACCTTTTCGAAAAAGGCAACGAAGCCCAATATCTGCGAAGGCCTGTCTACATTTTCGGTCTTGTTTTGTCATTAGGAGAACGAAGCCCTTCAGAAAAGTTTTGGCGGTAGCCTGGGAAACGTCATGTCCCCAATTTGTTGGTCCTGTGTTATTATAAGTAATGATTTTCTTTCCAGCCACAAAATCGATTAAAATCCAGAAATCTGAAAGCACATTACCGTGTTAAGCGTTAAATTTCGCTGGGAAACAGAGTTTTTCACACTTTTATATTATATCAAATGAAATGTATTTGAATCATCATTGGGAATCATCATTGGTTTATGGTTTTCGTGCTTTTGAGTAAAACTATAAAACTAACTATTTCTACAAAAATTCACACTTGAACCAGACCAAAACAATAACTGTACAAACTGAACAGACATAAAACAACATTAATACACCTAAACCTCCTATTACACGGTCTTTTAGAACACGATTTTTTAGAACACGGTCTGAAGAAAGTCCCCGAAACCTTGTATAACACGGCCAAAACTATTAGAACACGGTATTTTTCCCAAGTTTTCGACGTCTTTTCTCCGATTTTCATGTAAAAAATTCAAAAACTGTTTGTTTCGAAAGTTTTGATTTTTTCGAGCTTCTCTTGATGATTCTAAAATATATTGTTTCCATCGGCTTGCAGAAAGTTGTGATTTCTTAGAGCTGATGGAAATCTATAACAACAACAATGGCGAATAAATCGATGTCCATTGAGAAATAACACAATAATAACGCTTGTATAATGTCGAATAATGATTCTAATAAATGATTATAACACGAAAAGTGTAATAAAACCCACACTATAGATATTTTGGTATTTGTTGGGACATTTTTTTCAGCTTGGAACGTATCCCCGGTTTTTGTATGAGCTCCTTGTCTTTTAAAGCACGGTTTTGCTATAACACGGTATCCTGAGGAACGTATCTACCGTGTTATTGGAGGTTTAGGTGTACATTAATTCAATAGTCAAATTATAACGAATTAATCAAATTTCGTTCGATATATCGCTCTCTTTCTCTCCGTCTATATGTTGTAGTCGTAGTCCTGTTATAGCGCTGCTGATGATAATATCAATGTCGGTAAATATGGCCAGACTTTGAACAAACAGTTTGAAATCAATGCTCGAGGTCTGGCCACAGTAACCGACATTCATTGTTGTTGTCCAGAACCGATGAACCGCACTCCTCATCATTCCGGATGTTTCCATCACGATTTTGTTCGAAAATCCATATTCGTTAACCAGAACCAAACAATAAGTAATAAAAATTAACTGATGCGTCCATATATCGTGTATTTAACAAAAATAATTATTATAATACAGAATCCAGATACTCAATGGTCAAATTAGGCAATATATTAGGTTGGGGAATAATGGGCTTCCGGGTTTTTCATTCAAATTTCGCGGCGCTCCTGTAAGTGCTACAGATGTCGCATCTGGTAACCCTATACATCGTTTGAAAGGTATTGACATAGCGCTGCTGCTGATGATATCGGTTCTGCTGGTCTATTCACCTTCATTCAACGCACGATTTTTGGGGGCTGCCCAGCAGATGGCGCTACTGGGCAATTGATGTTATCGTGTTTCTCATATTATAAATACACACTGTAACCAAACAATAACGGTACAAATAAACTAATGTTCATCTATCGTGTATTCAACAAAAATAATAAGTATTAACAAAACTTAAATACAGAATTCATAAATTCAATAGTCAAATTTGACTAAATCTCTCCCTCTCCATCATCCCCGAAATCTCAGTAGGGCCCATTGGCATAGCGCTGCTGTGGATGCGCAAATCGGTTCTGGTTCATCCAGCCTGGGCGTCTACGCCCAAATGGTGGTTGCTGCCCAGCATCAGAAGATGGCGCCACCGGGCAATGGTTGTCGTTATCGTGAATGGGCGGATGAAAGTGTGGTGGTGGTGGTGGGTGATTGCAATGATTGTGTGGATGGCGGTTGTGCCATGGTGGTGCCCCCACTCTACCTCTGTGCATGGCGTTGCTCTGGTGCTGGAAGTGACCGGCCGAGCCGCCCCCGCCGCCCGTCAATCCGGCCAGCTGCTGCTGCTGGGCGTGCTGCTGCTGGTGCTGTAGTTGCTGGTGGTTGTGCTGGAGCTGCTGCTGGTGCGCCGGCGGTCCGCTGCCGAGGCCGCCAAGGCCGCCGCCGGACAGCGAGGCCGTCATGTTGTTGTACTGCTGTTGGCTGGCCTTCGATTTGCCCAGCTCCTCGGCGACGCGCACCGTCAGCGGCTGGCTGCCGCCCTCCGGGATCACGTTGTTGAGGGCGGCGATGGCCTCCTGCGCCTCCTCGCGCTTGTTGAACCGG
This sequence comes from Exechia fusca, assembly GCA_024741255.1. Taxonomy (NCBI): domain Eukaryota; kingdom Metazoa; phylum Arthropoda; class Insecta; order Diptera; family Mycetophilidae; genus Exechia; species Exechia fusca. The sequence continues at coordinate 12,118 of JANTBZ010040353.1, forward strand.
ATGAAGGCGACGCCGCGCGGCTTGTGCGTGATCTTGTCGCGCAGAATGTTCTTCTGGACGATCAGGCCGTACTTGCCGAAGATCACGTCCATCTGTTCTTCGGTGACGGTTTTGGGCAGATTGGTGACGTACAGATTGGTGTCCTTGATCTCCTCGCCGGCGGGGCGGGCGTATGAAACCTGGGGCGGTGTGTGGAGAATGTTTTTGGTAATGTTTTTTTTATATTGAAAAGTGTTTTTCTACTTAAAAATGCACATAAAAAGTTGGTTAAAATCAGGGATTTTTTTCGCAATCTGGATTGCATAAGTCAGGGAAGAGCCAGGACTTGATGGCCGCAATCGAAGAATCCTTTACTGGGTTGAAACTAGATGCAAAATAAAAACACCTCTCCGAAGAATCAACATGTTTTCATCTTGATCGATTGTGCGATTCAGGGGCTTCATTGCACGAAGTTTTCTCATGCCCAAAAAATTAGGCACGATTCGTCAAATTCTTCAGAGTACTAGCAATGTCGGGCTACCGAGTATTTATGTCTTCCGAAAATATCTACATGATTTCTTCTCGTTTTTGCCGATAACTGTCACATTTTGGCGTCTATTACGCACATCGTCAGCGGTGCCCAAAAGGTCGTTACAGATAAAGAATACAATTTTTATTTCGGATAGGGAGATCATATACAATAATTTGTCAAGACATGTTTTTGCTCCAGCGGCACTTCTTCCGATCATAAATCAGTGTATTATCGTTTCGCGTCGTCTGAGTGGCGTAGGGCAGGCACTCTACCTGCCTCACGATCGGAAGGTCCTGGGTTCGAATCCCGGTATGGGTG
>JANTBZ010040364.1:0-12945 GCA_024741255.1 Exechia fusca
GGCCGCTGCCTCCGCCCTCGCCGCTGCCGCCGCCGCTGCGCCGCCAGCGCCACGCTTCGTGCCCTTGGCCAGCTGCGCCACCTCCTTCAGCAGACCGGCCACCTTCTTGTTCAGCACCTCGATCTTGGTGTCGTAATACTTTTCGGTGTCCTTGGCCTTCTTGCGCAGCTCGTTCTCGCTGATGAAGTTGCGACTCTTCAGGTCGGTCATCAGCTTGTCCTTGGCCAGCAGCTCGCGATCCTTGGCCGCCAGTTTCTTGTTCAGCAGGGCGATCTGCTCCTTGAGCTGCGTCATCGCGACCACATGCTCGGAGCTGTTGTGATCGATGGGGCCGTGGTGCGAGGACGACGACGACGACGAGTGGTGGGCCGAAGACGAGTGATGGGCCGACGCCGAAGTGGTGGTCGCCGTCATCACCGTCGTCGACGAACTGCCGCTGTGCAGATTCTGGTGCTGCTGCTGCTGCTGGTGATGCTGGTGATGATGGTGGCGGCCGGAAGCCGACGTACCGGACGACGGTCCATCGACGGTCATGCTCATCGATTTGCTGGCGCCCGAGTCGGAGCGCGAGCCGATGCCGCCGCCGCCGCCCGGCTGCTGGCTGGAATGGTGTCGCTTGTGGGCGCTCGCCGAGCTGCTGCCGTTGCTGTGCGATCCGATCCGATCGGTGCTGGTGCTGGTGCCGCTGCCCTCCTTCACCTGGCGGTCAGCGCTGCTCGGACGCTTCTTGGCCATGCGCTGCTGCAGATCAGCATCCGAGGTGACGGCGCCGCCGCCGCCGCCGCCACGTGCCTTGGCGACGGCACGTTTGTAGGAGAGCGTGCACAGCCAGCACAGCAGTTTGCCATCGACCTGTGAGTGGGCGGACGAGATGGGCGGGATTAATGAAGGTACTTGAAAGCCAAACAGATGAAAATTCAACATGCATCATGTGTACGGGTGTGTGTGTGAGTGTGTGGGTGATTGGGATCAGACATGGAATTGGATTGGGTGAGGATGGGGATTCAGGACCTACCTACTTATGACGCAAAACTATTTACTGATTGAGTTTGTACAGTGTGAAAAGTGTAGTGTTTTAGTACATGTTGTCAGAGATCGTACGGCATCGATTGAATGAAACGTTTCTGGTAGTTCTTGTGACCAATTTAAATTCTTGATAGATCATCCATGTGAGCACGATCGGACACAGAACTTACATTTTGAGATATTTGTTCTGTTTTCGACCATGGACTCATTTTGGACACCATCATCGTAACAAATAGGTCACGAGTTCATCAGAACAATGTTGGAAATAAAACAAATAAGCAACGCGAGTGTGGGGTACAATCTCTGACAATGTAGGCACGTTCGAGTAAATCTGTGTGTGTATGTGTGTTTGTGGATCACGTGTACGTCTGGTGTGTGTTCTATTTATTCATCGGCCAAATTGCCGGCAAGTTTTTGTGCGTATTATCGTGTCTGAGATTGGTGTAATGTCACGTGTTTTTGAGTGAGTTCGGGTGTGGTGTTTAGGCGGGGGGTTGTTGAGGACGTTGTTGTGTATGTGTGTGGTGGATGTTGTAACTGCTAATGTTGCTGCTCTTGCTGCTGCTGCTGCTGCGGAACGAACCTTCTTGTTTTCGTCGTGTCTATCGAATGCGCATCGTTGTCTACACTGATCGCATGAGACGGCCGGACCGTATTTGATCTCCGAGTGGGTACACCTAATTAGTAAACGTTTTGCGTCATAATCTGGTTTTGGGTTTGGGGGTTTGGATGGTTGATGTGGTTGTTGGCATTGTTTGTTTGCTGGTTTGTTGGTTGATTTGTGGGCATTCGTTTGTTTGCAGATGTTGATTTTATCGTAATGTGGAGTTGGGGTTTAATGAGTGAGCATGAGCGACAGTTACATTGCAGAACAGAACAGCGAAGTGATGGCAAACCATAGGGTGTAAATGCACGCAAACAAATTAAACACGGAGTGTGTGTGTGTCGCGAGTCGGGAGGATTCTCGAGCAATGTTTCAATGTCTGGTGTATGTTCATCGACACTCCCCACGCTCGCACGCACACGCCAACCGCACAGAGAACACATTCAAAGCCAACAAAGCGCAAATGATCGTGTGTGTGGTGTACATATCAAGAATCGAATTGAACGAACCTTTGGCATTTGGAGCTGCCGAACGCCGCTATGATGTTGCAGCATTCGCAGGCCGTCGGCTTGCCGTGCTGCCGGAGGCTGTGCTCGCACTTGCGGCACATCGGAGTCGTGCCGGTCTTGCTGCGAGCGGCCAACGATGATGAAGACAGACGACGATGCGGACAAAGAAACGAGAAAAATGGCATTAGAAATTGAGTCTGCTAACCGGGATCTAGATGGATAAGGGCATTTTGGCGATCACTCGTCCGATCCACATCCGATTGGGGTCAGGGGGCTTTGGAGGGGGCTCAGGAGTGTGCGTGTGTGTACCTCGTTTGTGGATACTCAATGCGGCAGTATGTGCATTTGATGATGGGGAAGGCTCCGCGACATTCCTGAAATGAGACAAAAAATTGCAACAGTTATTAGACGACAGGGTCACACGCAATCAGTTTTGTGTTTTCGTTTGGCAATGATTCATCGCTCTAAAGATAGGTCATTTGTTGAACGTCGTTATGTCGATCGCGTCGTCTGTTTGTTTTCTGTGTGTGGGCGCTCTGGCAGCCTCAATATTATAACATAAACAATACAAACAAACTGCGCGCGAGAGGCCGTCGTGTTGTTGACTCGCTGTTGCGGTTCGCGTCAACATGAAAATGCATACGCATGTGTGCGAGTGTGGCGCTCAAGGTTATTGGAGAATATGCGCGCGTCACGCAAAATAGATTCGCACTGTGACTAGAGTGCCCCAGATTGTGTTTTCTGCCACGCATCTCCATATACACTCTAGCACATCTCCCCGCATCTCAGATCTCAGTCTTCGCAGAAGCTTGCCGTGTTTGTTTGACGAAGAATAAAAAGAAAGATGGACGTCTGCTCACCACCTCTTTGCCACTCACTCACCTTGCAAAGCTGCTGGCCTGGCGACAGCTCCTCGTACGGGACGCGCGAGTAGCACTTGGAGCAGGCGAACAGCATCACAGCGGAGGCACTCATGTTGTGGACTTGATGGAAACAGCGAGGCTTGGACTCAGACACCAAACAGTCAAAACGTAGTTGTTGGCTCGGGGCTCGGGGGTCGCGAGAAAACTGTTCGTATGTGTATGTGTGTATTTGTTGGTATGTGTATGTGTGTGTTTGTATACTTGTGTGTTTATGCAGTAAAAGCGGTCCACAATGGAGAGTAAAACAGGCACAGATTCACGACGTGGCCGCAGGGAAGTGGATGCAGTTCTTCGTCTGGTGGTCGGAACTCCGGTCCGTGTCTGCAGAGGCTGAGTTGAGAGTTGTTTGGATTTGGATATGATATACAATTTCTGCCGAATCCACACGAAATTCAATGCAAACGAACGAACGCGCTGTACGATCAGTGTTGCCGCGTCGAGAAAATAAATTGAGCTACCAAATAACACTGAATGACAACCGAAAGCAGAATGACAGCAGCAAAATGGCGCACTCGACGCGCGTTCCGGCTCGACTGCAGAGATGGCGTTCATAGCGCTGAATCAATGACACAAACCAACAATAGCACACACACTGACATCGTTATCGTTACTCTTCTCAACCGTCAATAACTTCAATTCAAATTGTCAGTATTTGTTATTACATTTGGAGAAACAGTCGCAACATTTTTGTGGAAAACATATTTTTTTGTCCAATTTTCCAAATGAAAATTGTTCTTTATGTCCTTTCCATGTTCGAGGAGCGCAATTACAGCGGCCAATCGTCCCGAGAAAAGTCCATGCACTTTTAAAACCAAACAATCGACCAGGCTCACAAGGAAACCGAGCCAAAAAGGTTATTCCACGATTGTTTTTCGTCACGATAAATTGACCATCATTTTATTCCAATACGCAGGCTCATCTTCCAAATGCGATTCCACCTGCCGAGGCTCTCAACCACAATGCACTGCATCGAAAGTCCAAGCTGCTAAATCGACCTCGTCCTGCCGAGTCTCCCCAAAATGCGCTCCACCCACACACGAGATCCCCAAAAGCTGCTCTTCACAACACAATCCGCCAGCTACTGGCGGCGGAACCACCTACTTCAAAGGTTGCCCGCCACCGCCAGCCCCATGCGATATCGTCGCCAAAGGCTGCCCGCAAGCCATTCCACACACAACCAATGTCCGCCCCGCGAAAAGCTGCTGTAAACCAACCGGCACCCCGCCAGCCGTCTCTGGGTCCGCCAAACCGGATCCGCGCAAAATCCGCGTCATGGTGCGCATTCGGCCGGCGACCACGCACGAAATCCGCAACCAGTGCAACCGCAACACCATCCGAACGTGCACCAACACTCGGCTGATCTTCGATCCGATCGACCCCAAAGACGAGTGCCAGCACAACAAGAACCAGCCGATGGAGTTCGGCCACATCTTCGGCCACAAGTCGACCAATGTCGATGTGTTCAATTTGGCCATGAAACCGCTGGTCGTGGCGCTGCTGGAGGGCACCAATTGCTCGGTGATGTCGTACGGCGCCACCGGCGCCGGCAAGACGCACACCATGATCGGCACCGCCGCCGATCCGGGCCTCTCCTATCTCACCATGCACCATCTGTTCCAGTCCGTCGAGAAGCTGCGCGACAAGAGCGAGTTCTTCATCTGCATCAGCTACCTGGAGGTGTACAACGAGCAGGTGCGCAATCTGCTGGCGGGCACCAGCGGCGAGGCGCTGAAGCTGGTGGACGATCCCTTCGGCGGCGTCAGCGTCGTCGGCCTGGAGCTGCAGTCGATCAAGAGCGCCAACGAGCTGCTCGATCTGCTGTCGTTCGGCAACAGCAACCGGACGCAGCATCCGGCCGACAAGAACTGCGAGAGCTCGCGCAGTCACGCCATCCTGCAGGTGTACGTGACGATGGAGGAGCGCCTGCGGCCGGATCCGACCAAGCGTACGGTGAAGCTGACCATGATCGATCTGGCGGGCAGCGAGCGCACGGCCAACGTGCGGAACGCCGACCGGCGCAAGGAGGGCGTCAGCATCAACAAGTCGCTGCTGGTGCTGGGCCAGTGCATCACGAAGCTGGCCGATGGCGGCCTGCACATTCCGTATCGGGACAGCAATCTGACGCGCATCATCAAGGACTGTTTGGGCGGGCCGTGCCGGACGGTGATGATTGCGAACGTGTCGCCGTCGTCGCTGTCGTTCGACGACACGTTCAACACGCTCAAGTTTGCGGCGCGAGCGAGCCATGTGGAGACGAACCCGGCGGTGAGGCGGCGGAACGACGGCAGTTGTGCGCCGAGGAGGGGTGGCGGAGGGGGAGGTGGAGGAGGTGGGCACAAGGGCCCGGCCGGGGTGGAGGTGCCGTGCCAGGCGTATTTGGATTGCATCGATGAGATCTACCAGCAGATGGAACAGTATATGAAATGTCTGCTGGCGATTGACAGTGAGAGCCAGCTGTATTTGTTGCGATGCGATATCAAGAAGCACGCTGACGAGGCGATGGCGAAACTGGATGGAGGCGGAAGTGTAAGCTATATTTGGTATGATTGTTATTCGGTTTCGTGACGACACATTTGGTTCGACTTATATGCAGAATGAACCGAAACTTGAGCATCCACATCCGAATGGAGCGCTCGAAATGCAGAGGTTTCGCGAGGCTCTGAGTGAACAGAAATTGGAATTGAAGAAGCTGCGAACCAGAATAGCTAAGACGGTATAAGACATTTTCCCAGCAACATTAGTTTGCGGAATTATGATGGCTTTGTTGTGTCCCCCAATTTTAGGCGTATGCCGATCAACTGAAGCGCTATATGGATGGTAAAAATTACCAGTATAACGCAACCATCAAAGACATCAAGCAGCAGCATATTCTCAAAACGAACTGTATCTATCACACTGAAGTTCAGCATTTGCTATGCTGTCTCAAGATGGGCAATCATATGATAAAGTCGAGCTTTCTGACGCTAGACCGAAACAACTTGATGGATGGCGCCATGCGCGACAATTTGGACAAACTGAAGCGCCTGGGCACCAACAAGATAGATAGTTGTGCAGATACGACCGACTTTGAAACGGACGAGAAACGCAAGCCGGGAGTCGAGGAAGCTTTTCCTGGCTCAGCACTATATTCATGCAAACTCGATTCGTTGGAAAATCGACTTTCTGACGGAAATGACCGAAATGGAGGAGCAAATAGTGACGAAGAGTGCATCGACAACGAGAAACAGTCCATTTTCAAATCCTGTACATGTTGTGTGTGAGTATATTGTTGATACTCTCATTCGACGGTTGACTGCGGTTTTTATGATGAACATTTTCTCAACAGGATTTCATAAATGGAGCCTGCGGATTGAGAGCGTATATTGAACCGAACGGGCGATATCGTGTGTGACTAGTCTACAATTGTTGCACTGGAAATGAGAAAAATATATATTCGCATACACGGTTCAATACATTGCTGGGAATTATCATCGATAACATTGTTCGGAAGTGCCAACTACTAGAAGTTGTAATTAGTTTTAAAGGTTTTTTAAGAGAAGGCGTTATAAACGTTGTGTTGCATGTGGGAATTCCAACATTATATTCGCACCAAAGCACTATATTATGTCTTAGATTGTCGCAGTATCAGTATGTGTATATGTTGCTCAATATAGGCTCAAATAACGAGAAAAAAAAACATTTAAAATTAATTCCAACTAAAATGTTCATGACATGTCATCTAGTATAAGTTCTGCTCCAGCCGCAATTGTTTTCCATTTGGACATCGGATACAATGCATCATACGATACATCAATAAGTTGACCACCTAATTTCAAACCGAGAAGTGAGAGAGCTGGAGATTCCTCATAAACTGATATTACAAAAATATTCGGACATATCGTGCATATTCGAGAGCTCTTTGCCGAAAGGGTGCCACAAAAATGCAAACATGCACAATAGCCATTAATCGATGAGGCTATGAATTGTGATGCCATCTACGGATTTATCCGTATTCGGCCCCCGCAGCAACTATTATTTATCCAAATTCAAAATGTTAGAGTTAAGGAAAGAATTTGGTAGTCTAAATCGTTAAAAAAGAGTATTTAGCGACGAGTAATTTTCGAATGATAAACAATAATGATTCGCAGTATCGCTAGATTTCAGTCAATCGGTCTCGAATGAAACTAACAAGCAAGTTTTCGTCGGAAAGTTTGTGTTTTCATATTTTTCCCCGCTGTTTTTGGAACATCGAAATATTACACCAGCAGTATTGTATTGCGTTTCTACATTTTGAGCAGATATATTGGATGAGAATCGCCCAACTTTTTAAAATAAATATATCAATTATAATATGAAATGTTGATATTATAATTTTTATATCTACTCGAAATTCGAAACTCCGTTACGCACCAAATTACCTACGAATATGGCACCTAGATGGCGGCAAGTCATCCAACCGCTGGCAACACCACAAACCAGCCGTTCGATTCGTACAGTCGCAGCAAGCGCTGCGCCGCCCGATTTGAATGGGCCAACAGTCAAACAACAAAAACGGACAACAACGTCAACATCGCTGCGCTTTCGCCACAATTCGTCCTCGCTTCGCGTGTGTTTGGGGCCTCCAATTCCACACATCCCATAGCCTTTCATTATATTATTGTATCCAGATATTTAACCAGATCCACTTCGTCGCGCGCTCCATCGAAACCCAATATTCAATCGCGGCGTCTTTCGGGGACTCAAACGCAGAAGCGGTTATTGGCATTCGAATATATAATATGCGCGCTGTTTGTTTTGCAACACGCACAACAACACCGCGCACTGATTTCGAGTGATCACGCAATCGCGCGGTTGGCAGAGCAAAGAGCAGAAGACCCCCCCACCTCCGGAATACCGCCGCCGCTCGCCATGTCGGCGCCCTCGAAGAACATCCGCGTCGTGGTGCGCGTCCGGCCGCCAAACACGCGCGAACTCGAGCAGAACCAGCGCACCATCATCAAGTGCGACACCCCTCAACAGCTGATCTTCGACCCCGACGAGGAGGAGGACGAGTTCTTCTTCCACGGCGCCAAGCAATTCCATCGCGACATCACGCGCAAGCAGAACAAAAAACTGCCCATGGAGTTCGACGAGATCTTCGACGACACGTCCGCCAACACGGACGTCTTCGAGGCGGCCATGCGTCCGCTCGTCCAGTCCGTCATGGACGGCTTCAACTGCTCGGCGTTCGTGTACGGCGCCACCGGCGCCGGCAAGACGCACACGATGCTGGGCAATGCGGAGCAGCCGGGCATCACCTATCTGACGATGCGCCACCTGTTCGGCTGCATGGACGAGCTGAGCGCCGAGCGCAAGTTCGACATCGGCATCAGCTACCTGGAGGTGTACAACGAGCAGGTGATGAACCTGCTGGCGGCGGGCAGCGGACCGCTGAAGTTGCGCGAGGCCGCCGACAAAGTGGTGGTGAGCGGCCTGGACCTGAAGATCATCCACAGCGCCGAGGAGCTGCTCGAGCTGCTCGCCCACGGCAACCGCAACCGGACGCAGCATCCGACCGACGCGAATGCGGAGAGTTCGCGCTCGCACGCCATCTTCCAGGTGCACATCCGCATGGCGAACCGCTCGAGCGGCGCCAAGAACACCGTCAAGCTGTCGATGATCGATTTGGCCGGCAGCGAGCGGGCGGCCAGCACCAAGGGCGTCGGGGTGCGCTTCAAGGAGGGCGCCAGCATCAACAAGTCGCTGCTGGCGCTCGGCAACTGCATCAATCGGCTGGCCGATGGGGCGAAGCACATTCCGTATCGCGACAGCAATCTGACGCGAATTATCAAGGACAGTTTGGGCGGGAATTGTCGGACGGTGATGATTGCCAATGTGTCGCCGTCGTCGCTGACGTACGAGGACACGTACAATACGCTGAAGTACGCGAGTCGCGCCAAGAAGATCCAGTCGACGGCCAAGCTGAATGTGTGCCGCAATAATACGCCAAAGGAGGTGCTGGTGAAGCAGCTGAGCGACCAGCATGCGGAGCTGTTGGCGCTGCGCGATCAGGTGCGCGTGCTGGAGGCGCGTCTGGCGGCGGCCGAGCGATCGCCCAAGCAGGTGGTGGTGGTGTCAAAGCCGGAGCAGGAGACGACGGCCGCTCAGGCTCAGCCGACAACGACGACGACGTTGCGCCTGAGCGGAGCCAACGTCAAGTCGCTGCTGCAGCCGTGGTACAATCGCATCGATATGGTTTATCGGGCGCTGCGCGATCTGATGCAGTCGTCGCTGCGCATCGACAGCAAGGAGAAGGTGACCATGTTCCGGATGGAGATCAAAAAGTACGCGGACGCAGCGATGAAGGACTTGGTGCTGGACGGGAATAGCGTGAAAGCGGTGAGTTTGGTGGATGTAGTTCTCAATTTTAGTGCATTTATTCGTTTAACCAACTTAGGATCTAGAAGTCTGTGTGAGTGTGTTCTTTGTGTGCGCTCAATTCTTGTCGCCGCCCAGCAACTCGGCCTGCTTCACCGCCAGCAGCTTGTCCGCCTGCTCCAGATACTTGTCGCCGATCAGCTGCACCTGCAGCTGCGCACTGTGATTCTCATCGCTCGCGATCTCCTTGTCGCGCTTCAGCTTCCGGATCACATTGTTCTGTGCGTCCTTGATCGCATCGCGACACTTGGTGTGCAGCTGCTTGGCGTTCTTCGCCAGCTGCTCGCGATGCTCCTTGGTCACCTTGGGCACCGGAATGAAGATCGTCGTGCCGTCCTGCTGCGGATTCAGATTCATGCCGCTCTTCTGCAGCGCCTGCAACACAGCCGGAATGGTTTGCGGGAACGAGGCCATGTTGATGACGATGGTCTTGGGGTTCTTGCGCACGATCTGGGCGAGCTCCTGCAGCTCGTGCTCGGCGCCGTCGACGCTGATGCCCAGCGTCTCGATGGAGCCGGTGGTGGAGCGCAGCGACAGGTTCTGGATGAACTCGGTGCGCATCGTGTCGACGGACTTGAGCAGCTGCGCGTGCAGGCCGTCGAGATTGAAGAGCTCGCGCAGCTGCTCCTCGGTGAACTGGACCTTGGCGAACTTGACGCCCAGATCGCGCTGTTTCGTTTTCAGCTTGTCCTTGCCCTTGGCCGCGTAGTGGCGGCGGAACTGGGGCGTTGCTGTGGCGGCGGCAGGAACGACGGCAAGTTGTTGTTGGGCCGCGCCGATGAGCAGCGGTCGCAGTTGGCGGCAGGTCAGGCGGCAGATAGGGAACATTGTGCGTGGAAGATTAGGTTTAGAATGTGCGTAGTTTAGTTAAATTTCGATTGAATTTCGATGCTGCTTTGTGTTTGCTTGCTTGCACAAGATCAAGATTATTATTATTTTCGCCGGGCAGCATAATCAAAACAACAGACTGACAGTTTTGCATAACCTTACACTTGTTGCACGAATGAAGAGGCTGCGTACATCGAGGGGCTGGTCACTAAAAACGTCTAAATTAACGGACTATAATTTCAAATTTATTCTCATTTCTCACTACGCAGGATCTGGCCTTCTTGAGTTCGACGATCGAACGCAGCGTCCGTCCGGCCGAATCGCAGGAGAAAATCCAGAAATATCGCGATCGCGTCACCGAGAAGAAGCTCGAGCTGAAGAGGCTGAAACGGGAGGTCAACGAGAGCGTAAGTCCATTCACTGCATATATCTTCTGCTATGAATCGGTGTTAAAATCCCCTACATTCTCCCCCAGGAATTCGCCGACCAGCTGAAGCACTACCTCGTCGGCAAGGAGCACGAATTCAACTCGCTGAAGCGCGACTGCAAGAACCGCCACGTCCTCGAGATCAATCGCATCTATCACAGCGAGCTGCAGCATCTGCTCAGCATGCTGAAGCTCAGCTTCCTGATCGTCCAGGACGACTACTATCTGCTGCGCGCGCACGACATGATCGACATCAACATGCGCGAGAACCTCGAGCAGCTGAAGCGCCTGGGTCGCAGCCGCCGAGACGCCCCAGGTGGCGCCGGCGGCGGCGACTCGCTGCTGCCCAGCTACGATGCGGTGCACACAAAGGCGGAGCCTACGGAGAAGCCAGCGGCCAGCGCAGCATCGGCCAACAACAATTACCCGTCGATCACGGTGACACCGGCGGCGGCGGCGGCGGCTGCCGATGGCGACGCAGACGCCGCCGGCTCCGGCTCCGACATCGACGCCATGGATCGGTTCAACATCACGCTGGCCGAGCACGGAACCGGACACACGGCCAACGACGACGAAGACGACGACGACGACTACATGGACGACGAAGACGCCGATCCGATGCCGCTGAACGCCACCGTCTCGCTGCAGGTGCCCACGACGCACACGCGCCGTCGCAGCCGCAGCTCGCTGACCGGCGGGGCGGCCAAAAACGCCGCCGCCGATTCGGACAGCAACGAGCCGCCCAGCAAGAAGCCCGCCAAGAAACTGTTCAAAGCGGACTCGCACAACGTGCGCAAGGCGGTGCTGACCAAGAACGGACTGACGACGGCCGAGCAGGCGACGCTGAACTTCCGTGCCGGCATGTCGGTGTTCGACAATCACGTGCCGCTGGAGGGACGGGCTTCGGTGCACGTGACCAATGCGGCCGCGCTGCGGGCGCACATGCGGCTGCAGTCGACGGCGGTCGTCCGGCCGACGACCGCCGGCAGCAGTGACACGGAGGCGGCGCAGGAGCGCAAGGAACCGGCGAGACGGAAGGCGGATGCGACTGCGTTCATTGGTGGTGGCCCGCTGAAGACGAATATGCTGAAGAGTATTCTGAAGGATACGGGGACGTCGAGCACGTTGTACAACAAAGGTAGGTGCAGGGCCGGATCGGGATTTGGGATACAGAGATGTTGATGTACTGAACATGCTTGGAATGTAAACATATAGATTCAATCCATGTCGCAACTGAATTGCCAAGATATCAAGAGATCGATAGGAATGTGTTTCCGACTCTGGTACAAAATTCAAGTGAGTTTGTGATTTGGTGCAGAGTGAAAGATGCAGACGGTTGTAGTAATATAATCTCATTTTTTCAGTCTCGAAGGTAACCACAAAAGCGCCGGTGACTACGGCCAAATTGCTCGCCACGCTGAACAAGGAGAACAAACGCAGCAGTCCGGTTCGTGTGAGTCCGCGGACCAAGAATTTGCCACGCCAAAACAACGCTAGCCGAGGTAAGTTGATTTGCGAAGAACTTGGCATCCGCAGTTGGCATCAATTTATTCAACGCATTTCTTGATCTTTAATTTCCAGCACGCCAGAGAATGCTCACTGCCACACCGTCTACCACCACCACCACCACCACGGCAACGGACAAAAATAAATTCAAACTCATACCAGCGAAGGGAGTGTAGAGCCGCAGCAGCCTTTCAAATCGCACGCTTGCCACAGGCGCATTCTGCGCGCAACCGAACTGAATCCAGAGGAGACAAGGTTAGACCAATTGTTCGATGATGATGTCGTCGTCGTTGTTGTTAGGCGCCTGCGTGTGTTGCGCAGCCAATTGTTAAATGAGATGAGGAGAAGATCACGAGATGTACGAGATAAGAGGCTGCTGCCCTGGTGGAGAACACTATATACACCCGATAACTCTTTATATTTTAAATGTGTGATTCTTATATGATATATACATGATGTACATGCTGGGCGTGAGCTGCATAATGTTCACCAACTCTATATTGAATAATAACTTAACGGAAAACTCACATTATCGTCGTAAAGTCGTTTTAATTTGCTCACAATAATAATTAGCGAGTATTATTAGCTTGTAGATTATTTCACGAAGCAAATGCAACACAATCACCCGACGAATATACATTTGGTAAACACATTTATATATACAGTGGGTAACACAGCTAAGTTACCAAGACACTTGCTGGACTTTGGATCTCATTTGCTCAGAAC